>SJYA01013965.1:0-10344 GCA_006410615.1 Neotragus moschatus
TAGTGATGCTTTCTAAGGCCCACTTGACTTCACATTCCAGAATGTCTGGCTCTAGATGAGTGATCACATGATATGATATGCATGCTTTAGCAGCTTTTTGCTTTAGCAGAAATATTTGTTTTATTGTTTGTCTGTTTGTGAGATTCATTCATAGTTCCTCATTTTTCATGGCTGTATTGTATTTTACAAAGGACTGGGACATTTTATTCAGTCTCTTTTAATAGACTTATAGGTGGTTACCATTATTGTGCACTAAGATTTACTGATGCTTGGAACAGTATGTACATGTTTTGATATTCTAAGAATTTTAAAAGCACATTCATTTAGGAATATAATTTTCATGTCATAGAGTAACATATGCTTTCATCTTTACCAGGTATTGCCAGCTTGTTCTTTAAAGTGGTCAAATCAACTTCTAATTTCTCTAGCAATGTGTAAAGTTTCTAATTTGACTATATTTTCTCTGACATGTAGTAACAGATTTGACCAATGTGAAATAATATCTTACTGTAGTTTAAATTTGCATTTCTCTGAATACTATTTTGCCTTCAATATCTTTTCATATGGTTTGTGGCTGTTTGGGGTTTCTTCTTCTGGGAATGGCCTATTGCCTATTTTCTCCTTGGGTTACTTGTCATATGCTTACTGATTTGAAGAAATGCTTTCCATATTCTGGCTACGTTTGACAAAATCACTTTTGTATTTGTAGGTTATAATAATGTTCTTGGAGAATCTTTTCTAGACATTTTATGTCCAGGACTTTAGTACTTGTGGAATTGGCTTGTAAATGGTATGAGCAAAGGATCCCAGTTTATTCTCTTTGTATGTATGGAAAACTAGTTGTCTCAGCACCCTTTCTGGACATAAATGTTCTTTCCCTCTTGATTTACAGGGCCACCTTAGTTGTCAGTGTGTGGATTTATTTCTGAGTTCTCTCTGTGTATTGGTTGTTCTATTACCTATTCCTGTGTCATTACTATACATTTATAATAAATCTTGATATCTTGTAAGACAGCTTCATTCAATTGTTCTCAAAGCTTGTACTGGCTATTCTTAGCCCTTCTTCTCTATATAAGCTTAAAAATCAGCTTGCCACGGTCCATGGCAAAATTTTTTCAGTGTTTGATTGGACTTACATTTATATAAATTCATTTGGGAATTGATGTCCTGATGATATTGAATCTTCTGTCCATGATTATCATACATTTCTTCAGTTATCTTTGTCTTAACTGAAGTCTTCTTTAAAGTTTTATAATTCTTGTGTATCTTTTGAAAGGTTTTTTTTTCTGTATACTATATAACTTTTGCTGCTTTTGTAGATAGTATCTTTTTTTTTTTTAGTGACTGATCAAATTTCTCCATTATGTTTCTTTTTTTTTAATTTTTATTTTTTAGTTTGTTTTGCTTTACAATACTGTATTCGTTTTGCCATACATTGACATGAATCAGCCACGAGTGTATATGAGCTCCCAATCCCGACCCCCTCTCCCCCCTCCCACCCCGTGTATGATATCATAAGTGAAATGAATCACCGGTCTAGGTTCGATGCAGGATGCTTGGGACTGATGCATGGGGATGATCCAGGGAGATGGTGTGGGGTAGATAGTATCTTTTTAAAAAAAATTTACATTTTCTTCCTATTTTTTGCTAATGGATAGAAATATAATTGACTTTCATTTATTAATCATATATCTCCAAGCCTTAACCTCTTATGCATTCTAGCATTTTGTCTGTTGGTATCCTAAGACTATGTAGAAAGTCTTATTGCCTGTAAAGATTAATAGTTGGTTCTCTGGTTCTTATGCTTATGCTCTAATTAAAGTTTTTTCTTATTTTAGTGCTAAGCTCTGTCCTCTAGTACAGTGTTGAATAGAAGGGTGGTCATGCTTGTCCTGAGCCTCACTTTTAAGGGAATGTTGCTAACATGTCACCACTAAGTATAATATTTGCTGCTGACTTTTCTTTTTCTCATATTAATAATTACTATTCAACTATTTATAAATTGCTGCCTCATAAGTCCCTTGCTTTAGATCCATAGATCATTAATTTTAGAGAACTCACATCTTTATTATATCCAATCTCCAAACTCACAAGCAAGGTAAAACTGTCCATTTATCTAGGTCTTTATTAATGTCTTTCCAATAATGTTTTTTTTTCCAATAATGTTTTATAGTTTTTTTTCTGTTAATGTTTTGCGTATCTTTGTTAGACTCATTCCTACGTGCTCTCTGTTTTTATACTATTGTATATGGCACATCTTAAACAGCTTATCACTGGTTTTTAGCTGTTTTTGCCTTTTGCATTCCTACAAGTTTGCTTTCTTACATGCTCAACTGTATATTTGAGCAAACATTTTTTATGTTTTCTTCAGCATTTCGGTGTGTATTATAGTCACTTTTTCCAGATTATCTAGTGTATAGTTTCTCAGTTTTGGAACTGTTTTACTTAGGGCTGAATAATTCTTTGTTGCGGGGAATATACATTGTGTAATATTTAGCAGCATCCCTAGCCTCTGTCTTGTAGATGCCAATAGCCCCACCTGGTTATGATGACCAAAAATGTCTCAGATTGACCAAAAATTGTCAAATGTCCCTGAAGAGCAAAACTGCCCCTGATTAAGAACCATTGAGCTGGCCTGTCAAATTTCAAAAATTGCCCTTATCTTCTTGAACCTTTGAAGATACTGATTTTTTGTTTTTATTTTTTTAGTTAATTAATTTATTTTAATTGGAGGCTAATTACTTTACAGTATTGTGGTGGTTTTTGCCATATATTGACATGAATCAACCATGGGTATACATGTGGCCCCCATCCTGAACCCCCCCTCCCTCCTCCCTCCCCATCCCATCCCTCTGGGTTGTCCCAGTGCACTGGCTTTGAGTGTCCTGTTTCATGCATCGAACTTGGACTGGTCATCTATTTCACATATGATAATATACATGTTTGAATGCTATGCTCTCAAATCATCCCACCTTCGCCTTCTCCCACAGAGTCTAAGAGACTGTTCTATACATCTGTGTCTCTTTTGCTATCTCACATACAGGGTTATCGTTACCATCTTTCTAAATTCCATATATATGTGTTAGTATACTGTATTAGTATTTTTCTTTCTGACTTACTTCACTCTGTATAATAGGCTCTAGTTTCATCCACCTCATTAGAACTGATTCAAATGTATTCTTTTTAATGGCTGAGTAATACTCCATTGTGTACATGTACCACAGCTTTCTTATCCATTCATCTGCTGATGGACATCTAGGTTGCTTCCATGTCCTGCCTATTGTAAACAGTGCTGCAGTGAACATTGGTGTCTCTTTCAATTCTGGTTTCCTCGGTGTGTATGCCCAGCAGTGGGATTGCTGGGTTGTACGGCAGTTCTCTTGCCAGTTTTTTAAGGAATCTCCACACTGTTCTCCATAGTGGCTGTACTAGTTTGCATTCCACCAACAGCATAAGAGGGTTCCCTTTTCTCCACACCCTCTCCAGCATTTATTGTTTGTAGACTTTTTGATAGCAGCCGTTCTGACTGGTGTGAGATGGTACCTCACTGTGCTTTTGATTTGCATTTCTCTGATAATGAGTGATGTTGAGCAGAAGATACTTATTTTTAAACTCTTTCAGATACAGGTTCCTAGTATGTGAGTTTCACTTTGTCTGCTGTCATGGTGCTTTTTTTGTTTATGCAGGTGATTTTTAATCATGGACTCACCTTCAGCAGAATGTATGTCTCATATCCTCTGGGTTGGGAAGGTGACCTTATGGGGGTGGCTTGGGCTTTGCCTCTCAAGACCTTACTGAACTTCCTTAGTCTGAAAGTAGTTTTTATGTTAATTTCTTGGTTTGGGAATAAAAGAAACTGTAACAAAGTAGTGAGTATTTGGACTGTAGCCTCAATTTCTCCCTTTCATGCTCCCTTCTTTCAAGTGCCAGTCACTGCTAGCCTCAGTTCACTGTCCCCAGCACCACCCCAACACATAAGCATTCGTATTTTGCTGCATCTGGTTGGCCTGAATCAGCACAGGATCTGTAGTTTTCCTTTTGATATTTTCTTTGACTATGCCAGATGCTACCACTGAGTAATTTGGATTTTGCTGCCAAACTATACTTCCATTAGTATAGAGGGAAGACAGCACTCCAGTTCTCTTGCTGAGTGTGCGTGACTGGCAGAAGGCAGCCTTAGGTGTAATGGCTAGAGGAAATGAACTGAGCCGATAATAAGAAGCAATTATCTAATTTTGTTAACTCATGATGGTATTATTATATCATTGATGGTTATGAATTGTAAAAATTACTATTTTTAAAAAGAGGGAATTGAACATTTCATTTCTAATAGCTCTGTTTGGTTCTTTTTCAGTATGTCTAGTTAATGTACATAACATCTCATTTCTGTTTTTAAAAAATAATTCTATTTACTTTTGGCTGTGCTGACGTTTCTCTAGTGGCAGCATGAGGGAGCTACTCTCTAGTTGCTTCCCATTACAGTGGCTTCTCCTGTGGTGGGGCACAGGCTCTAGGGCTCACAGGCTTCAGTAGTTGCAGGGCGTGGGCTCAGTAGTTGCGACTCCCAGGCTCTAGAGCACAGGCTCCACAGTTGTGGTGCATGGGCTTAGTTGCTCCACAGCATGTGAAATCTTCCTATCAGGGATCAAGCCTGTGTCTTGGATTCTTTACCACTGAGCCACCAGGGAAGCCCCTCATTTCTTCTTGTGTTTACTTATTTTATACTTTCTAGTGTGTATAAATATTTTATAGATTAATTTATAATAATAGCAACTGCAGAATTATGACTTTTAATGACGAGAAAAAGAACTTGCCTTCCTTTTTTGGAAACTAGTAGGTAGGTTTAAAGTCTTGTTAGCCTGTGAGTAATGTACAGATTTAGCCTCTGCAAAACACATAAAATTAGCATTAAGCTTTCAGATTAGAAAAATGAAGTAGTCTGAGTACCAGTTTTTCTACTTTGAGTAAACAATCATTTTAAATTTCATTTCTCCAGTTATTCAGAATAGCTGTGTTTAAGTGAGGCTGGGATGAATGAACATGGGATTTGCATAGACACATTAATACTTATTAACAAGCCTACATTAAAAAAAAGGTGTCTGTTTTATTAAAAACTATCCCTTTTAGACTAGTGAGAGGAAGGCTAGTATGAATGGTATGCATGAATGGCTTATTTTAAAATAAAATATTAAAAAATTTCTTTTAATGAAATTTTAAATAAACAGAATTTTGTTAATTTCAGACACGAAAGTACTTACTAATATTTCCATTGGTGGGGAACTACAGAACTCTAGGGAAATTGTGCTTCCTCTAAGAATCTTTCAATTTTTCTTATTTTTGACAGCAAGGGCTATTTAACATCCCATATATCCCTTTTTGCTTTGACTGCCAGGAAGCTCAGGACACATTGAGGGTCTGCCAAAATCTATTTAGGCCTTTCTGGCCTGCATATTTGCATTGTATNTGGGGAACTACAGAACTCTAGGGAAATTGTGCTTCCTCTAAGAATCTTTCAATTTTTCTTATTTTTGACAGCAAGGGCTATTTAACATCCCATATATCCCTTTTTGCTTTGACTGCCAGGAAGCTTGGGACACATTGAGGGTCTGCCAAAATCTATTTAGGCCTTTCTGGCCTGCATATTTGCATTGTATTCTTTATCCCTCCACCTCATTTTGACTTTCTAATCTAATTATTTTCCCCCTTGTTCTCATATAAATTTTTTTTCTACTTATGTGTTTATTGTAAGATGACTCATCTTTTGTAACCCAAGATTGTATATCAATAAATAAAACAGAATCAGTGTTCCTTTCAGTAAATCCTGCTAGTTTAATACACGTGTACACAAATATGCAGCAACAGTTATCAACCTACAGTTAGGTTGTTTTCCCATTATTTTTTGCGATGATTAGCTTTTAATCTGAAATGTTCTTTGCTAGAAACCGAAGGGTATTGTACCAGAACATAAAAGCATTTTTAAAATAAAATATAGCTATGAAACTTTAAACAGTGATCCCCATTTATAACTTAAATTTTGAAAGAAAATAGGTTGAGCTCCAATGGAAGCAGTTAAGAATACACTCATGGCATGAACACCCCACCATTCCCACCCAGTTCCTGGATCTTTCCACAGATCTGCTCAACCTCCGTTTTTCCACTGATGCAATCAGCAGTGCTAGTGACAATTGCTGTCCAGCAATGTGTTGTGAGTATGGGCTTCTAACTCTCCCAAGGGGCTCAGGGTCCAAAGAGGTGATCAAAACTTGGCAAGGCTTATGTTCAGCTATGGTGACGAGTCCTGTGAGCATTCATGATGACACTGTGTAAAGTGCCTGCGACTTTGGGAGGATGGCAGCAGGTGTGAATGAAGGGTTTCCAAGTAGGAGAACAACTGGAAAAAAAAGGGTGAAGTAGAGACAGAAATCGGTTTTCTCCCATCATTTTTGACACCTTGCAGAGTCCCCTTTGCTAAGATTTGTGTTTGTTCAAGCCTACTGGGAGTTCACCAAAAAGGGGTTAACCCCCGTGACCTCAGTTTCTGTGGTCCAGAGAGCAGCCTAGTCATTGGGCTTTTCCTCTGCCCCACACCATTCATCTGCCACTTCGTCATTAATTCTTTAGTAGTGATTTTCCGCTGACCACACTTTACACTCTGATAAATTGTGATAAAGCACGTGGGATTTTTTTTTTTGGAAATAATTTGTCTCTGGTTTCATTTCCTTTAAAATGTAGGTTATCTTCTTTGTCTGTCCTGATTTTGGAATCAGTTGCTTTGTCTCCGGAAAGGATCACTTCTATAGACTTAACAACATGAGTTTAATCTGCTAACTTAGAGCAGCAAGAAAAGAAGAGCCTATACCTGGACTTTGAGGCATATGATGTTTTGCTAGGAGGATTAAAAAAAAAAAAAAATTCCCTTTTAACCACAGAACTCCTCCATTGGAAAGGATTTTGAAAGAAATGAAGAAAACCACCAGAAATGAAATCAGTAGCTTCATGGCCTTCTATTGACTGGACTAGACTTTTCTTCCTGCCATTCCTTGTGACACTGTACAGGATGTCTGCTGAGGTCATCCATCAGGTAGAAGAAGCACTTGATGAAGAGGAGAAGGATGCACTCCTTTTTTTGTGCCGAGATGTTGCTGCAGATGCGGTTCCACTGAATGTCAGGGATCTTCTGGATATTTTGAGAGAGAGAGGAAAGCTGTCTTCTGTGAGCGTGGCTGAGCTGCTCTACAGAGTGAGGCGGTTTGACTTGCTCAAGAGGGTCTTGAATATGGATGCCCCGACAGTGGAGGCCCTCCTACACAGGCACCCACATCTGATTTCAGACTATAGGTAATTCATCTGCCCCTCCCGAGGCTGCACCAGTAGGAGGGAGGGAGGGAAGAAGGTCTAGACTTCAGAAGCATAGAAACGAGGACGTTAAGAAGAGCAGGTTCATCCCTTTACCTACCCACCGATTTTATTGCCCTATTGATGTTCATTCTTCTGAAATGTTTGAATCCTTAGTACATGTTTGCTTAAAGTAACTGAGTAGAAGGTCAGAATGAAACTGGAAAGGACAGATGGTATGTGTTTGCCTGATGGGTAGAATGGTAGAGAGACAAATGACTAAGAGCTAGTACTGTTGCAGGCTTCTAATTATGGGATCTGCTGTGTCCTTTGCTAGCCTGTGATGTCAGAGCTGGGCAATTTCCTGTTCTGAGAAAAGAAAACAACAAGCCTGACAGTAATCTTCCTGACCTTTGTAGAGCTTTGTGATCCTTCCTGAGTCTCCTCCGGTCTTTCCCCTGCCAAGGAAGTTAGTGGGTGAGCTAGCTTTCTGTGAGTNCTTTGCTAGCCTGTGATGTCAGAGCTGGGCAATTTCCTGTTCTGAGAAAAGAAAACAACAAGCCTGACAGTAATCTTCCTGACCTTTGTAGAGCTTTGTGATCCTTCCTGAGTCTCCTCCGGTCTTTCCCCTGCCAAGGAAGTTAGTGGGTGAGCTAGCTTTCTGTGAGTTTCTGTGAGGTCCCTGCTCCCAGAGGCTCTGGGGAGCCCAGATTGAAGGTTTCTTCAATTAACCACATCTAGAGCCTGGTGGGCTGCCTTCTATAGGGTCGCACAGAGTTGGACACGACTGAAGTGACTTAGCAGTAGCAGCAGCAGTATCAGACTCCCTTAAATTCAGAGAGGAATGGCCACTGGACTTCCCTTTAGTTCAGACAGCCTTTGAATTGTTCCTTCCTCCTGGTCACAGAGCATTCTCTTGGAGGCTCAGAGGAGCACAGAAACCACAGGAAAGGCTGCATTTCTGGGGAAAGAAAGATAATTTGTAACCTTAAATTTGTGATTCTTTTTTCTCTGGACCACCCCGGTCGTTAGTTATATCATTAAGGTATATTTGGAGATGATATACATGATTAAAAACTGTATTAAAGAGAGTTGCAAGCAGTGTGGCCCTTGGAACGTGGATGAGACTTGAGGTTAAAGGTCTGTTTGAAGCCTCAGAACCAATTACAAGCCACATAGGCTGAGCCAGCCACTGCCATCAGTTGGGCCTTCATTTTCCTACTTGTGAAGCTAAGAATAATATCTGATTTCACAAGTGTGTTTGTAAGGATTATTTGTGATAATTTACTTTGTGAAGTACTTTTAAAAATTATTATATTTTAAATTATATAAAGAAGTTTTTAAAACCAGGTAGCACTCTACCAATATAAGGGTTAATTATCATTGTTGCTGTTTTTCTTAATCATCTTCCATTTCTCCAACCATTATATGATGTCAGAAATCTTAAAACTGTTCAGGAGGCACTGACGGGGTTTTTGTGAAAAAGTCAGGGGACTCTCTCCATCTTCTGTTTCCTTGCTGTAGTGAATGGAGGCAGTTTGGGGACCTCTGAGTAGAGAGGCCAGGGAGTGCCCGGTTCATTTGTTCATCTATTGAGTGGGCTTTATTGTGGGTTGACATATGCGAGGTGTTTGGTAAGCGCTAGAGCAAAACGAAGAATCTTCCATCCTCAAGAATCTGAGAGTCTAAATGGGAAAATGGGCTTCTAAGCAGTGATGACAATGACCAGGCACTAATGACAATCATGAGATGTCCTTGGGAGCCCCGACAAAGCATGCTGGTACTCCAGCTGTAACGGAGGTGACTACGTGAGGAGGGGCTTTCTGCACTGTCACAGTCCCCAGGATGTAGATGCCTTTTACCCTTTGAGTTCTGGAGCGAGCCAGGACAGCTTAGGCGTTACTTTGCTTCACAATCTTGTGATTCAAAGTATTGTCCCTGTATTAGCAGCTTCAGCATCACCTGGGAATTTGTTAAACTGAGAGGATGAGATCATTTTGAATTCTATTTACATCTTCCATCTTAGTCATTTAGGTTCTTCATTTATTTCACTTATAACTCCTGGGAGAGCTAGGGGATTCTTTGGGGAAGTTTTTATTCTCTTGTTCTTTTCATAGCAGATGGAAAAAGAGGTACCATGTTCTACTGANTTGCTTCACAATCTTGTGATTCAAAGTATTGTCCCTGTATTAGCAGCTTCGGCATCACCTGGGAATTTGTTAAACTGAGAGGATGAGATCATTTTGAATTCTATTTACATCTTCCATCTTAGTCATTTAGGTTCTTCATTTATTTCACTTATAACTCCTGGGAGAGCTAGGGGATTCTTTGGGGAAGTTTTTATTCTCTTGTTCTTTTCATAGCAGATGGAAAAAGAGGTACCATGTTCTACTGAAAACTCAGAAGCGATAAGTTTCCTTTTTGAATTTCCTTAAGATCTTCTGGGGTGATCTATGCTTTCTGTTTTCTTGGGGACACATTCAAAATAGGGGCAATAATTAGTATTTTAACCAATTTTTGGCCTAGAGGAGACCTACACTCTTAGTATATTCTCACTAGGACTTGTGTCTGAATTTACTAAAGAACCTTGTCTGGTTTTCAGGGTGCTGATGATGGAGATTGGTGAGGATTTGGATAAATCTGACGTGTCCTCATTAATGTTCCTCATGAGAGATTATACGGGCCGAAGCAAGATAGCCAAGGATAAGGTGAGTTTGCTTTCTTTTTCTTGATTCATGTTCCCAAGAGTCTTATCAGAAGTTGGGAGTTGTTCTCTGTGGTAGGAAGAGAGGGACTCAGCACTTAAAGCAAGGAGGTCCAAATTGAGGGTGAGGTGGGAAGGGAGCGGGGTATGAGGGTTTTTTCATAGTAACACTGATGGAAAGAAAACTGGTTCATGAATTGAGAGGCAATAGAGTGATGCTGGCTGGTGTGGCCCTTGGTCTTTCATCCTTGTATTTTATCCTTTGTTTATGTAACATCATAGGCCTGGCTTATACTCCAGCTTCT
>SJYA01013967.1:0-10577 GCA_006410615.1 Neotragus moschatus
TTTATTGTGATCCACACAGGCCCATAGCTCTCTCTTTTGCAAATCCCTAGAGAATTCTGAATCACATCCTTTTATCATCTGAAGATTTAACACTTGTTTCAGTATCCTCTCCAATTCTACTTTTGTCTTAATTCTTGCTCATTCTACCACCCATACAGATGATTCTTCTAATACCATGGCCTTTCAGTTTCTTGGTCTCTGTTGTTGTTTCCGACTCTTTGGGACCCCATGGATTGCAGCATGCTAGGCTTCCCTGTTCTTCATCATCTTCCAGATGTTGCTCAAACTCACATCAATTGAGTCAGTGATGCCATCCTACCATCTGATCCTCTGTTGTTCCCTTCTCCTCCTGCCTTCAATCCCTCCCAGCATCAAGGTCTTTTCCAATGAGTCAGCTCTTCACATCAAATGGTCAAAGTATTGGAGTTTCAGCTTCAGTACTAGTCCTTCCATGAATATTCAGGACTGATTTNAGTCAGTGATGCCATCCTACCATCTGATCCTCTGTTGTTCCCTTCTCCTCCTGCCTTCAATCCCTCCCAGCATCAAGGTCTTTTCCAATGAGTCAGCTCTTCACATCAAATGGTCAAAGTATTGGAGTTTCAGCTTCAGTACTAGTCCTTCCATGAATATTCAGGACTGATTTCCTTTAGGATGGACTGGTTTGATCTCCTTGCAATCCAAGGAAATCTCAAGAGTCTTCTCTAACACCACAGTTCAAAAGCAGCAGTTCTTTGGTGCTCAGCCTTCTTTATGGTCCAACTCTCACATCCATTGATGACTACTAGAAAAACCATAACTTTGACTACATGGACCTTTGTCAGAAAAATAATGTCACTGCTTTTTAATATGCCATCTAGGTTGGTCATAGCTTTTCTTCCAAGGAGCAAGCTTCTATTAATATGATGGTTGCAGTCACCATCTGCAGTGATTTTTTAGCCCACTAAAATAAAGTCTGTCACTTGTCCATAATTTTTGTTCTCAATCCTACTTCACCCACTTATTCCCATAATACATTTCTAGAATTAATTGTCAGTAACTGTAAATCTCATATAATCTCAATTTTAAATCTTCTACCCTGCCATTATCAACGTCTACCTTTATATCTCCTATCTTCAATTTTGCTGCCTTCTCCTTTTTTCTCATGCTCTTTCCTTGTTTCTCAATTCACTTGGGAAATTGAATCATTTAGAAGTTATTTTTTACATGCTTCCAGTATTATCTACCTACTCACTTGCTTCTATCCTCTCCTATTATCAAGGATGAATTATCCATGAGCCTAAGGAAAGTGAAACCCGCCATTAAATCTCATCCCTTCTTTCTTCTTAAGGACCTTGCTCTAGAAATTGTCTCTTCTCTTTCTTGCATAATCCAGTTTTTTTTTTTTCCTTTTTACGCAAAAATTTCCTACAAACCCACAAAGTTGCTGATAGACCTCATTCTAAAAACAAATACCAAAAGACACTGTCTTGTGACTTTCTCAACTTACTGCCTGTATTTGCCTTCTCTTTACAGCAGATCTTTTCTAAAAGCCTATATTCATTAGAGTATCTTCAGTTTCTCCACTCCTATTCTTTAAAGCTACTCCAATCTTGTTTGGTCTACACCATGATATTTTTGTAGCTTTTAACTAGAACATTAATGATGAATGCATTGCTAAATCCAATGCATATAATTTTTTGTCCTTGCTTTACTTGATCACCAGAAGCATTTAATTCAGCTGACAACTCAGGGCACCCTACACTCCTTGATGTTCTTTTGTGCTTGACTGTGCCACTTTCCCATTTCTCATCTTCCAGTCCTGTGAATATTAAGGTCTCTGTCTGTTGGTGCATTTTTTTCCTTCTCTAAATTGTGATTTAAATTCCATCTCTACACTGCTGCCTCACAAATTAAATTTCTAGTCTGGATATTTCTTTTGTACTCCAAATCCATATACTTACACATCTCACTGCCTTGACATCTCTGTGTATATGCCTAGTAATTCTAATGTAAAGAACCCAGAATTTACCTTCTAATCAACCCCCAAAATACTCCTTCCAGAGTCTTGCCCAAGTTGTTATTGTGGGTCAGACTCTGATGTAAGTGTTTTGAAACAATGAATCTGCTTAAGTCTCATAGTAATTCTTTGAGATAAGTATGAATATGCCCCGATTTCACATATGAAGTAATTGAGGAGGTAAGAGACAAATAACCTATCCAAGGCCATAACAATGATTGAGCAAGAGTTACAAATCCTGATAGTCTGCCTCCTGAGACTGTGAGCTTAACCACAGCCTCATGCCACCACTCATGCTTTCTGGCCTCGAAACTAGGAATCCTCTTTGACTCATCCTAACCCTTTAGGTGACTGTGAGGTGAGGTGTTAGTCGCTCAATCGTGTCCGATTCTTTATGAGCCCATGGATCGTAGCCCACCAGGCTCCTCTCTCCATGGAATTCTCCAAGCTAAAATACTAGAGTAGGTCCCATCCCCTTCTCCAGGGGATCTTCCTGACAGAGGGATTGAATCCAGGTCTCCTGCACTGCAGGCAGATTCTTTACCTTCTGAGCCACCGGGGAAGTCTCTGACCCTTTAGGTGAAGTCACTCAGCAAATCCTGCTAGCTCCGCTTTGAAATTTGTATGTATACTCAGAATCTAATCACTTTCTCACACTTTCCCTGTTACTGGGGGGCAAGTTGAGGTAATTACAATGGTCTAAGGTAGCCATGCATCATCTCCATATACCTAACCCGCTGCCTCTCACTTCCTCTGACCTCAGCACCCACCTTCCCGCCTTGCTCATTCTATTGCGGATGTTGTTGTTGTTGTACTTAGTTGCTCAGTCATGCCCGACTGACTCTCTGTGGCTCCTTTGTAGCCTACCAGGCTCCTCTGCCCATGGAATTTTCAAGGCAAGAATACTGGAGAAGGTTGCCATTTTCTGCCCCAGGGGATCTTCCTGACCCAGGGATTGAACCCATGTCTTTTACATCTCCTGCACTGGCAGGTGGATTCTTTACTACTAACACCACCTGGGAAGCAGCATTCCAGATACACTGGTCTTATTTTCTCTAAACACTCCAGACATGGTTATATGTAAAGAAGTATGGCTTTTTGCTTTTGTTTTTTTTGATCATTTTCAGATAAACTGATGGCTCATTTCTCAGAATACTTCTAGTTTCTTCTCAAATTTCACCTTTTTGTTAAAGGTTTTCTCTGGCCATTTTTCTTCAAAATCTGCCCTCCTCCAATTCTCCTCATATTTTTTTTATGCTTTATTTTTCTCCACATCATAACAAATGATATCCTGTACTTATGAATCTTTTTTATAAAGCTGTCTCCCTGAACTAGAGTATAGGCTACATGAGCACATTCCGAGGTTGGCTTACTACTATATTCTCAACTCTTATAAGGCTACCTAGCACACTGCTGCTGCTGCTGCTAAGTCACTTCAGTCATGTCCGACTCTGTGCGACCCCATAGACAGCAGCTCACCAGGCTCCCCCGTCCCTGGGATTCTCCAGGCACAAACACTGGAGTGGGTTGCCATTTCCTTCTCCAACGCATGAAAGTGAAAATTGAAAGTGACGTCACTCAGTCCTGTCTGACTCTTAGCGACCCCATGGACTGCAGCCCACCAGGCTCCTCCGTCCATGGGATTTTCCAGGCAAGAGTGCTGGAGTGGGGTGCCATTCCCTTCTCTACCTAGCACACAGTAGGAGGCAAATCAATATTTCCTGAAGGTATGACATGTGCACTTTTTCATTGGTATATATTGTTTCTTTTAGCAGGTTTTAAATTATTTTATGTAGTAGGGTAATAGGATGTTTTTCAAGAAAAGATTTTTCAAGAAAATCTAACAGGAATGTTCAGTCTGCATCACACAACTTTCAGTATAATTTCATACTGTGTTTCAATATATTATAAATTCTTCTCATGATAGTCATTATAGCTAAGACTTTTTGGGTACTCCAGATGCTACTACTATTACAACAATTAACACTCCTTAACATCTTTTTTCAAAAATTTTGGTTCACTACATCTCTTAAATTCTGCTATGTAAAAATATCCTTCTTTGTTTTCTCAATAGTTGTCTATTAATTTTCTTGCAGCCTACCTCTACCTCAAACCAGTTACATTTGTTTTTTTATTCCTAGGATTCCACCAAAGCTGTTCTTTTCAATAACTATATCAATGATTTCTAGGTGACCATACGAAATGTACTGTTTCATAATTTTATTGTACTTGATAATTCAGCAATACCCTTCATAATCGATCCCTCTCTTCTTCCTGAAATATTTTCAACTCTTAGCTTCTGTGAGGCCAACTATGTGTTTTTGGTTTTCCTCCTTCCTTATTGGTTCACCATTCTGGGACTCTCTGGCTTATTTTACTGTCTTTCAAATAAAGCAACTCAGGATTGGATACTTGGCATACTTTTCTTTATTATAATTATAAGTAAAATCCAAATATTGTCTGTTGCTATCAGTTCTGGAATCTATATTTCAGGTTGGATTACCAAAATAAACATATTTAATTTCTTACTCACTTCTTCCCCTAACACTTCACAAATATTTCAAACACAGTGTATCTAAAATTGAATTGATTTTTTTTCTTCCTCAAATTTTCCATTTTGGTGTTTCTTGTTTCATCAGAGAGATATACTCCCAAATACTTAAGCCAGAGTAATGGGAGGCAGTCCCATCAATTTCTTATTTCATACTAAGCAGCCACCAATTTCTATATGTTCTACTATCTAAGTACTTTCTAAATACTTTCCTTTCTCATTTTTCATGGCTGATCTCTGGTCCAAATTCCTATCATTTTTCTCTTNGGGAGGCAGTCCCATCAATTTCTTATTTCATACTAAGCAGCCACCAATTTCTATATGTTCTACTATCTAAGTACTTTCTAAATACTTTCCTTTCTCATTTTTCATGGCTGATCTCTGGTCCAAATTCCTATCATTTTTCTCTTTAACAATTGGAGGAGCATCCTAGTTGATCACTCTGCCTCTCAATGAATCCTTTATTCAGCAGGCAGTGATCCTTTTAAAAATTAAAAATCTACCCATGTTGCTCCTACTTTAAATTCTCAATGAAATCTGTTGCTCATGGAAAAGCTACAAAGTTTTCATTAAAACCATTACCTGCCCCTCCAGCATTATTTCAGGTCATTCATCCCCTCAGAAATGAAGAGTAAGAAATTGTTTCTTTTTTCAGTTTTAGCTATTAAGTTGCTTCTGAATGTAGGAAATTTGTGTTTGCTTTCCATTTTCTCAAGAATCCTTGCACAACCACTGCAAAATATCTCTCCTCTTGATTTATAGATTTACAAGTAACATTTTGATTCTATATATTTTACATATGGGCTCCACATATTTCTTTTTTAGTTTTTTTTCTGGCATATTACGGAGAAAGCAATGGCACCACACTCCAGTACTCTTGCCTGGAAAATCCCATGGGCAGAGGAGCCTGGTAGGCTGCAGTCCATGGGGTCGCACAGAGTTGGACACGACTGAGCGACTTCACTTTCACTTTTCACTTTCATGCATTGGAGAAGGAAATGGCAACCCGC
Source organism: Neotragus moschatus (assembly GCA_006410615.1). Classification (NCBI taxonomy): domain Eukaryota; kingdom Metazoa; phylum Chordata; class Mammalia; order Artiodactyla; family Bovidae; genus Neotragus; species Neotragus moschatus. The sequence goes on from SJYA01013967.1 coordinate 5,561, forward strand.
TCCAGTACTCTTGCCTGAAAAAGCCCAGGGACCAGGGAGCCTGGTGGGCTGTTGCCTATGGAATCGCACAGAGTTGGACATGACTGAGGCGACTTAGCAGCAGCAGCTGGTATATTATTGTTCTGTTGCTTTCAAAGTATAGTTTTCTTTTTCTCATGATTTTAAAAACTGATTATTACTGGCACATAGAAAATCCTATTAAATTTCATGCATCTAATATTCAACATTTTTGCAAATGTTAAGGCACTTACTGATTTTTAAGAATTTCATAGGATATAATCATATTATTCATGGCAAACAGAAGTGGGAGAGTGGAAACAGTGACAAAGTTTATTTTCTCGAACTCCAAAATCATTGTGGACAACAATTGCAGCCATGAAATGAAAAGACACTTCCTCCTTGGAAGGCTATGACATACCTAGACAGCACATTAAAAAGCAGAGATGATATTTTGCTGACAAAAGTCCTTCCACTCAAAGCTATGATTTTTCCAGTAAAAATGTACAGATGTGACAGCTGGACCATAAAGGAGCCTGCACACTGAATAATTGATGGTTTTGAATTGTGGTGCTGGAGAAAACTCTTGAGAATCTATTGGATTTCAAGAAGACCAAACCAATTAATCCTAAAAGAAATCCACCCTGAATATTCATTAGAAGGACTGATGCTGANGGTTTTTCCTGTGGTCATGTATGGATGTGAGAGTTGGACTATAAAGAAAGCTGAGCATTGAAGAATTGATGCTTTTGACCTGTGGTGTTAGAAAAGACTCTTGTGAGTCCCTTGAACTGCAAGGAGATCCAACCAGTTCATCCTAAAGGAGATCAGTCCTGGGTGTTCATTGGCAAGACTTATGTTGAAGTTGAAACTCCAAAACTTTGGCCACCTGATGAGAAGAGCTGACTCACTGGAAAATACCCTGGTGCTGGGAAAGAACGAGGGCAGGAGGAGAAGGGGACGACAGAGGATGAGATGGTTGGATGGCATCACCCACTCAATGGACATGGTTTGGGTGGACTCCGGGAGTTGGTGATGGATAGAGAGGCCTGGCATGCTGTGGTTCATGGGGTCTCAAAGAGTCGGACACAACTGAGTGACTAAACTGAACAAGGAGAAATACTTATTTCATTCACTACTTTATGTAAAGAACTTATTAAATGATATTTAACCAAACAAAAAAAGGAGTCTCTTACTATCTTTTAAAAGACTATTCCTAAAAGAACACTTATTTGTATTTTTAGTTCAGTTCAGTCACTCATTTGTGTCCAACTCTTTGCGACCCCATTGACTGCAGCATGGCAGGCCTCCCTGGGAGTTAAAGCAACTCCTAGTGATGTCATCCAACCATCTCATCCTCTGTCATCCCCTTCTCCTCTTGCCTTCAATCTTTCTGAGCATCAGGGTCTTTTCAAATGAGTGAGCTCTTCGCATCAGGTGGCCAAAGTATTGGAGTTTCAGCTTCAACATCAGTCCTTCCAATGAACACCCAGGACCGATTTCTTTTAGGATGGACTGGTTGGATCTCCTTGCAGTCTAAGGGACTCTCAAGAGTGTTCTCCAACACCACAGGTCAAAACATCAGTTTTTCAGCACTCAGCCTTCTTTAGAGTCCAACTCTCATATGCATACAATACTCCTGGAAAAATCATAGCTTTGACTAGACAGACCTTTGTTGGCAAAGTAATGTCTCTGATTTTTAATAGGCAGGTTGGTCATAACTTTCTTTACAAGGAGTAAGCATCTTTTTATTTCATGGCTGTAGTCACCATCTGCATTGATCTTAAAGGTGGAATGAGTTGACCTGTTTCAAAGTCAGTGAAGGCCTATGGATCGTGTTTGCTTAAAGAGCACTCTAAAGATAGACACAGTGGGTTTGGGTCATAAAGTTTGCAAACACATAAAGAGCTGGGGAATAAGCAGCTAGACTACTGAGAAATGGGGAAGAGGGTGGCATTAAGGTAACGATAGAATCAGGAGGGAGAACACTGATGAAGCTAAACCAGTAAACTCTTACCTCTTATAGAAGAAAAAGAATAGAACTTAGCCTAGTCAGAGAAAATAGGACAGTGAATTCTCCTAGTTGATTGGAACATCTTCATAAGTTTTAACAGCTGTGTCTACAGCAGATAAAAACACACTGGAGCATCATATCTGAAGTCAAAGCTATTACTTCTGGGATCTTATTTCAGAGCTAAACCCCTGATATGACAGCTGGGAGAGCAGCCTCAGGAATCACACAGGCAGTCAGATGTGCAGATCGGACTGGAGATATATATTTGTTCTGTCTCAGCCTTTGGCTCACTCAAACACTGGCATGTTAGTCATTGCCATTCATTTTATTTAAGTAAGTGAAGACGAGAAGATAAAGATTGTCAACAACTCAATGAAGTGGGTAGAGTGATAAAAGCCTAATTTTAAGACTTAAGAAATACCAAATAAAAATGCTATAAAACACTCAAATATAAGGCTGGTGTCAAGGCTGATTAATACTTTACTTTTTTATTGAAGTGACCTTGCTTTACAATGCTGTGTTAGTCCCTGCTTTAACAAGTGAATAGCAAAGTGAATCACTGATATGTATACACCCCCTCCCTTTAAGACCTCCCCCACCTCCAACATTTTGCCTCTCCAGGTCATCACAGAGCACTAGGCTGAGCTATACTTCCTAACACCATACACAAAAGTAAATTCAAAATGAATCAAAGACCAGACACTATGAAACTCTTCGAGGAAGATATAGGCAGACCACTCTGACATAAATTGCAGCTAGTAATTAATATTTTTATGCAGAGATAGAAAATGCAGTGAATAAGATGATGTACATTAAAATGGCACATATTCTGGAACGTTGAGTGTCCTGTATTCTGTAAATCGATTGCTTTAAATTATTTCAGAAAAAATATAATAAGTTAAAAAATGTCATTTTAATTTTAGTTCTGTTTTGAAGACAAACATGCTGCAAAAAGCAGCATTCCAAAAAGGTAGTTAATTATGAACATTCTGCTCTAGACACATTCAAAGTCCATCTTACTCTGTATGCAAGATGGATAGTTCCTTGAGTTTCTCAATTCTGAAAATTGACCAGATATGCCAGGCATGTGATTACTAAGTAGGCATAATTTCACCAGTTTTCCCAAGTATTTTTTTTTTAATTCATGAAATGAAGGTAATGATAATGAAAGTAGATATCTGACCACCTTGGCTGAACTGACAAAGTTCTACTGTACCATTTTTACAGACATAAAGGCAATTTTATAAACCTATCCTAAATGTAAAGATATTATTTAGGGTTAAAGGTAAATTTATGAAATAATGATTATAATAATGTATTTGTCATATTTCTTAGATTTATTTATTTACCAATATTAAATTCTAGGAGGATTTTCTTCTTCAAAGCAATATTTGAAAAAATATGATTGAAGAGTTTACTCATTTGCATTTCATCACTGAGTGATAGATTATATTTGATGTATTAATAGTGACATGGGGCATTTCTCATTTGCTTTAAGCATACTAGAATAAAGATTTCAAAAATTCTTTAGTATCTTCTTCTGTAGAACACAGAGAATAAGAGATACTTTATGAACACGTAGCTATTATTTTCTCTGATTCTTTTGCTTTTAAATAAAAATTTAGTTGTAAAATGAGCTCTACTAACAGCTCACTATACCTAAAATGCTCACGCGTGAGAATTTCCCCCATGAGAGTGAATGATAAATGCCTCAATGATGAATGCCTTGGGTATATTCTCTCTCCCTTTACTAAAAGTTACAAAATTCTAGAAAATTCAGTATTTTTAAACATAGTATTAAAATATCTGGAGAAAGATGTCGATTTGAGATTCATGATGTTCTTCATGCCTTTGTGTAGATTTTGACTGGCTGATCTAAATTGTAGAAATTTGAGTCTTACAAAATTAAGATCCAAAAAGTGCCAAATATTAATATGAAATTGACATGTTAGTTTGTAACAACCAGACTGCTGTCTCCTTATCTGGCCAATTCTTACCTGTTGGCCAATGGCNTTTTGACTGGCTGATCTAAATTGTAGAAATTTGAGTCTTACAAAATTAAGATCCAAAAAGTGCCAAATATTAATATGAAATTGACATGTTAGTTTGTAACAACCAGACTGCTGTCTCCTTATCTGGCCAATTCTTACCTGTTGGCCAATGGCTTTTAACTGTGTACTGGATTTGATAAACTTTACTTTTTGAAACACGCCTACACCCAGACGTCAACTGCTCTGGAGAACTGATTCTAACCTCTCCAGATTCTTACTCCTGGAATATATTTAAATTCTCCACAGCCTAGCTCCCCAAAAACCTTGAAGCTATTCTTTTAGCATCTAAAGAAGTTTGACAGGTACCTATTTGTAGACATTATTCATCTTTCCTTCAAGTTTCAGATGTAACTAAAGAAACTCAGGTGTAATCTCTCCCTCTTTTGTACTTCTGTTGCTCCATCTACCTACATTTGACATAGAATTACTAACATTTTATTGCACAGTTTAGTCTCATGCCTGCTTATACGTTCAAGATTGCAAATCCCTCCATTGCAGATGGTATTTTTGATTTTGTGATTCCTAATAACAAGTACTTAGTATAAATAGCAATGTGTGGCACGTATTTGGCACTCAACAAAAGCTTAATGAACTTATATTTTGAGGGCTATCTAAAGAGGTTTGCCCTGTAAAAGTAAGGTCTTCTAAGAGCTTATCCAGGGCACAGCAGAAGGCTAAACTTTCTTATCTTCTTAAATCTAGTAATTAATATATAGAACCTTGAAGCTAGAAATGGAAAGGGAATTTTCCTCAAATACATTGCCATCTAAGGAAAATACCACACAATAACATTCTAAAGTATATTTGAACTGTCATTTCAACTCAAATGTTGATCCAGTTTAACAACAAAGTAAACGATGCTTTATTAAATAGGCCTAAATCATTTCATGACCCAGATAATCACGATGGTGAGACACTCACCTAGAGCCAGACATCCTGGAATGTGAAGTCAAGT
>SJYA01013968.1:0-10694 GCA_006410615.1 Neotragus moschatus
CCCTACAAAGTTACCGACAGAAGATGGATGATAGTCACCCACTTGAATTTCTCTGGTCAAATTTTTTATCTCAGAGAGATTTCTTCTTGCTTTAATGCAGCAGCTACTGTTTTCATGGGATACAACGTTTTTCAGATGCGACATTTTTTTCAAAGCAAGCCTGAGCCTGCAAAGATCTCGGTTTTCATCCTCGGCGGCTGTGTGGCCTCAAGTAAGCTGCATCCATTCATTCTATGAACATAGGTGCCTGCAGGCCCTGGGATGCAGGGATGAGGAGCACACAGAACACGACCCCCAGCATAGGCCACGGTAATTTGCTCTACAGTTTCAGTACAGCACCAAGGGGAGACAGGAAGCAACTCCTGGGTCTGCTGGAGGAGGAGCCCTTTCACAAAACACGTGGCCATCAGCTCTAGTGCTCTGACACACCCTGTTAGCTGTGCCTGACCACAGGCTTCTTGAGAGCACCTGTTTGAAAACTGTACATTTCTATTGATGGTGATAGTTACAGTCTGATCACGCATAGGGGACTTTCAAAGTCTGAAGTTAACAAATGTCTCTGCCTCCCAATAGACTTTAGAACACGCTCAGCCAACAGTCTTGTTGGAACTCCATCATATTTTCATAAGTACAAATCAGTCATCGTAATTATGTCGGTTTATACAATCAAGACCTATTTAGAATTTTCTAAGTATTTAGTAACTTTGCTTATTACACCTTTATGCATCTCACTCCTTCCTTCTGAGTTCAATTCTTTTCTTCCTGAAGTAGTAGGGCCTGTTGGAGTACAGTATTCGATCATCATCCTTGTTACTATTTTAATGGTAGTTTATCTGGGCACAGGGTTTCAGGTTGGTGGCTATATTATCTCAGCCCATTGAAGGTGGGAGTACGCTGTCTTCTGACATACAGTGTTGCTGTTGAGAATTATTACATGAATCTTCCCATTGCACTCTGGTGTCATCTGACTTTTCCCTCTGCTTGGTACGGTCTTGGTCTTCACTGTTCTGCTGCTCACTACAGGCTGTTTATCATTTACTTTTATTTGTCCCGATCAAGGCTTCTTCCTTGTTGTTGAAGTATGGTTTATTTACCATGTTGTCCTAGTTTCAGGTGTACAGCAAAGTGATTCTCAGTTATGTATATATATAGCAAGAAAATCGTACAGCTGAAGGGGACCTTGGAGATAAACGTATTTGTTTGTCCAGCCAGCCAGCCAGCCAGTTACCTGATGTATGTTTCCTGAAATGACACAGAAACTGCTGAGGACACAGTTGCTCCTCCTATAAAGCTTATCTTCAGATAGGAAGCGGCACACAATGAACAGAAAACAAGGGATTAGGTGAAATAGTTGCAGATGGTGATAAGGGCTGCAGAGAAATAGGGCTGGAGAGGCATCTTCTATAAGAAGAAACAGTGAGGGACTTTCCTGGCCATCCAATGATCAAGACTCTGCCTTTTCTAGTGCAGGGAGCTCAGGTTCGATCCCATCTGGGAACTAAGATCCCAGCAGCTGCGTGCGGCCAAACCGGCGGGGAGGGGAGAAGCAGCAATGTGCTGACCCTAAACCGTGAAAAGCAACCAGTTATGAGAGCCGGGGCAGGAAGACAGTCTGCAGTCCCACCAGCGGAGGGAACCCTAGTGAGAAACCACAGCAGATGGATTCCAGAACCCAGATCCCAGCTGTGCCGGAGCTGATCCTACCACGGCTCTGATCCTACCGCTCCTATTCTCTAATCCCCAGCCTCTCACAGGCGGCTAATCCCCAAGCCAGCTGTCCTGCTCAGCCCCGTCTTTAGACAAGCTGTCAGCTTCCACATCAAATAATGCTGAGCGCCCACACGAGCCACACAGTCACCTGCGGGACCCGCTCCTCCGGCTGTCTCGGGTGTTGGGGCCCCTGGCTCCAAATCCTCAGAGCTGCTGCCATCTGTGCCTCTGTGAGCTCTCGCACCTGTTATTTGTACGTTACAGTGTGTGTTCACTTGGATAACCACTAATTACGTCCTGGTGTAATAAATATAAAATTTGCTATTGTGGTTTTCGCAACAAAGAAAGTGCTTGATATGTTAATAGAAAAATCTCTAGCTTTCCTTGTAAACCTCCCACCCACTTGTGTTACAGACAGATCTCTACAGCTCTGCTTCAAGTTAGCAACAAGAATATATACACATACAGAAATATATATGCATTTATATGACAGTCCTAAAAGAAAGAAAAGGACTGTTTGGAATTTTACTGTCTTCTCTTTCATATGCTATTACTGATTGATAACTATTCTTTATACTTTGAAACTATTGTTTACTTGATTTCACCTTATTTTCATAATAATCACATAAGGTAAATAGTTTGGGGCTGGTGCACTGGGACGACCCAGAGGGATGGTACAGGGAGGGTGGTGGGAGGGGGGTTCAGGATGGGGAACATATGTATACCTATGGCGGATTCATGTTGATGTATGGCAAAACCAATACAATATTGTAAAGTAATTAACCTCCAATTAAAAGAAAAAAAGGAAAAAAATAGTTTATTTCTCTTCTTTTACAATAATTTGAAAATTTAGTCCAAAATGGGAACAGATTTGTCCATGATGGTACAATACAAAATACTACTGAGAATAGAGTAAGGTTAAAATATTTGATCCCTCTCTGTACTAAGTGAAGAACATTCACAGTTACACCTTCATTTGCATTAATTTAATATTTTAAATAACTGTAATCTCCAACCATTAGTAGGAAGAGTGAGGTACATAAGAATTCTTTTAAAATACACATTCATTGACCAAGATTCATTCATTTTTTTTCATTCATTATTGAACACAATATCAAAATTAAAATTTCAGTTTTTATATGTAAGATATAGTTTTATGTTCTTTACCTTGTTTTTTGCAGGCCTTTTGATAGGAAGTCAGGGTCTTCTATTCTGGAATGAGATATGTTTCTGAGACATTAATCAAGTTACATGGACTTACGTTCATTAACCCTTTGTGGAGCAGCTGAGAAGAGATGGTGGAAACATTCAGCTTAGACAGAGACACACCCCATGGGAGGAGCATCCCAGCACGGCCCCGGGTCCCCAGGCTTATTTCATCTTGGCTTCAGTCCTGCAAACAGAATGTTAGGATTTGTACTATCAGCACTTGGCACGTGACTTTTCTTAGCAATGATGTTGCCTCAGTGTCTCCCTCCCGCCCATCCAGCCCATCCAGTGATGCCCTTTGGGACACGTTAGAACATAGGCCAAGAGTTGAACAGCTTTCTGTTGCAGCTAGGCTGCATCTCAGACTTTGTTCTACTTGGTCCGGGTAAGTGTCTTCACTTGGCAGCAAGGCTGTCCCTTCGTGCCTATAAAATGTGTCAGGCAGGAAGATAACTGTGCAGACCACATCCCTTCAAAAGTTAAGCTTTGGGAGGGAAAAAATAGACTTATCTAGGACCTTAATTGTGGATACTAGGTAAGTCTGTATAGTGCTCTACAAGTTAATCTTCACTAAAGGATACAAAGCGAATGAGCAGACAAAAATTAATAAATGTGAGGATTTAAACAACACGATTAACAAATTGATGTATACATATTAAAAAGTGAACTCAACAGCTGCAGACTGTACATTTTTTTCAAGTATGTGTAGAATATTATCAAAAATTTGACCATATACTTGGCCATAAAGAAAGTCTTAGCAAACATCAAAAGCAAATAGTGCAGAGATGTTTCTCAGGCCATAATGCAGTGAAGCTGGTAATAAATATACCGATACAAAAATATACCAATGTGAAAATCCCACGATTTTAGAAATTAGTACTATGTTGCTAAATAACCCAGTGGATCAAATGAAAAGTCACCGTAGGAATTTGAATATATTTTTAATTGAACATATTGAAGATACGAGATACCAAAATTTGTAGGCTGCATTCAAAGCTATGCTTCAAGGGAAATTTATAGGCTTAAATGCATTTACTGAAAACCTGAATGATCCAAGTATCTGTTTCAAGAAGCAGAAATACAACAGAAAACTCAAAGGAAGCAGAGAAGGAAAATAATGAACCACAACGTACGAAACAGACAACAAACTTACAACGAGGATTATTTGATCTAAAAACTTTTATCTAAAGAAAAGGACAAATTGACAAACACTTGGCCAGGCTCATCCTGGTAACTCACATGGTAAAGAATCCGTCCACAATGCAGGAGACCTAGGTTCCATCCCTGGGTTGGGAAGATCCCCTGGAGAAGAAAAAAGCTACCCATTCCAGTATTCTGGCCTGGAGAATTCCGTCAACTGTACAGTCCATGGAATTGAAAAGAGTCGGACACGACTAGCGACTTTCGTTTCACTTGGCCAGTCTGATCAAGAAAAGAGGTGGAGGGAATGTGTAAATACTGTCAGGGATGAACAGAGTCGTTGAAAAGGTCATAGGATGTCCATGTGAATAATTTTATGCCAATAATTTTGAAAATTTAGATACAGATAAAACCCCAGTGTACTTAAATGGACACAGTAAAAAACAGGATTAAAATCTAGATCTGGGGACTTCCCTGCTGGTCCAGTGGTTAAGAATCCTCCTTGCAGTACAGGGGACACGGGTTCGATATCTGGCCGGGAAACTAAGATCCCACATGCCAAGGAGAAACTAAGCCCGAAAGCCTCTAATCCTGAGTCCACTCACCGCAGAGGCCGCCTGCCTCAATGGAAAGTTCCTGCGCCAAAAAGATCCCGTATGAGGCAAGGAAGTTCCTGTGTGAGGTAACCAAGACTCCACACGGCCAAACAAATAAGTAAATAAAAATAAAAAAATCTGGATCAGAGGAATTGAGCCTCTGACATCAAACTCTTTCCAATTCTAGATGCTTCTCTAGTGAGTTCTACCAAACATTTAAAACAGTAACAACATCAGTCTTACACAAACTTTTCCAGAGAATAGCAAAAGAAGGACTTTTTATGAGACCCACATAAGCTTGATACCCAAACCTGACAATGAGATACAAGGGAAGAAGTTATAGGGTGCTCTTGTTATCAAAAGCGTGCCTAGAGTTTGGCGGCTCACCGCTTAAAAGCCAATAGACCGGCCAGGTTGGTGGAAAGGAAAGTTTGCTTTATTTCGGATGCTGGCAACTGGGGGCCGAGGGGGCAGGGGGCTGGCTGACGGACAACTGCCCTCCCCCAACAAGCAGGGGGTGAGAGCTTTTATAGACAGCGTGTGTGTGAGGGGGGTGGGGGCTACAGGCAGCAACAATATAGTCGTCTCTAACAGTCATCTTCAAATGAGTCATCAGTGGTCTGACCACCATCATCTTGGTTGATTTAGGTAGAGTCAATCTTCGGTTCCAGGGTCCATTTTCCCCCCATTTCTTTGCGGTCCGTTTTCAGAATTTTGGCAGCTCAAGTCCTGGGGGCGGTCTGCCCATGATGTAGTTAACTTCTCCACCTGGTGTTTTGGTATCTATAAGACAGCTCACAGATATGGCTCAGAATATTATCTACAGCCCTTGAGAAAGAACTAAAGGTCCCCGACTGTGCTTAGTGACTAGATTATTATTATTTAGTTTCCCTTGACTGTTTTCCTTTGTTTCAACATTTCTTACTTCTCTGATTAAACTTATTTTTTGACTCAAGTTTTTCGAGGACGAAGACAGACAGAGGGCATGGTGCTGGGTTGGGGGAGGCAGGCAAGGACCGGCTCCGTTTCACTCTCTCTTGTAAAAGTAGTAAAAGTGAAGGTCACTTAGTCATGTCTGACTCTTTGTGACCTCATATACTGTAGCCTGCCAGGCTCCTCTGTCCATGGGATTCTACAGTCAGGAATACTGGAGTGGGTAGCCATTCCCTTCTCCAGGGGATCTTCCTGACCCAAGAGTTGAACCTGAGTCTCCTGCATGGCAGGTAGATTCTTTACCACTGAGCCACCAGGGAAGCCCTTTGGGATTAGAAAAAGAGAAATAAATCTGTAATTATTTATATATAATATAATTTCGTGTGCAGAAAAGGCAAAGATATCTGCAGATAAACTATTAGAATTAATAGGAGAATTGAACAAGTTCACTGGATAGATGGACAATAAAGAAAATCATGTAGTTTATTTCTGTACATAACTAATACTCTTGATATTTATCAACATAACACAAAAAGCGTATGTCTAAGAACCAAACCAAAAATACTCTGCAAGATCTTGACAAAGAAAATTACAAAACATGGTGGGGAGAAATGGGAGAACCTCTGATAAAGGAGCAACTGAGCACATTCATGAAATAAATTCATATTATAAACTCGTTGCTTTGTTACCACTCCAAAAAGTAATGGCTGAAATCAGCAACAATCAGTTGTTGCTGATGACTTCACAGATGGCCAGATTCAGTGGACAGCTCTGCTGGTCTCCCTGGGGTCCCTCCTGCGGCTGCAGTTGGATGGGGTCTGGGACAGCTTCATTCACTGACGCCTTGAGGGACAGCTGGGCCACTGGGCTTCACACTTTCTTACTTGTGATCCAGGGCTTTTCCCTCCCCACCTGGCCTTTCCATATGATCGTCCCAGTGGAGCATCTGAAATTCTTACACGGCAGCTCAGGGATCCCCAAAGTACAAAGAGGAGGCTGCTTAGCCTTGTTAAGGCTTGTGTGCAGAACTGCCGTGATATTACCTCTGCGGTGTTTTGATAGTGAAAACAAGTCACCAGGTTTAGTGTAGGGAGGACACTGGCTCCCTGGGGGCCTGAAATCCAAGAGGTCAGGCTGACCAGGGTGTGTTTAGACACCAGTTATGAGTGCACTCTCAAGGGGAGCCCTCTCACAGACTTCAAGGACTCACACCCCTCACAAGCAAAATGCATGGACACCCACTCCTCTCTCCACTCCCAAAGCCTCATCTCAGGACACAGTTCTTAAAAAATCCTGTGGATTTCTGATGTATCAAGTGACACACTGACTCCCTTAGGTTCCATTTGTAAAAGCTGCTAGTTAGCAGGGAAAGGGGCTTTCCTGGTAGCTCAGACGGTAAAGAATCTGCCTGCAATGCAAGAGACCTGGGTTCGTTCCCTGGGTCAGGAAGTTCTCCTGGAGAAGGGAATGGCTACCCTCTCCTGTCTTCTGGCCTGGAGAATTCCATGAACAGAGGAACCTGGTGAATTACAGTCCATGGGGTTGCAAAGAGTCAGACATGACTGAACGACTAACACTTTCACTTCACTGGGGAGAGAGAAACTGATGACATCCTATTTCTTGGCCTGGTGGCCCCCTCCTTCTCCTGTATCTCCATCTCAGACCTTCTGAGTACCACCTGTGTCTTCATCTTAGCACTAGAAAAATCACAGGATGATCAGATCGGGATGTCAGATAACAGAATTAGTGAAAACGCCTCTACTGAAGTTATTAGTGGTGATGACTGAATGATTGTCCCAAACCCAGAATACCAGGTAAGATGCCTATACAGGAAAGTCTGCCTGAGCCCTGACTTGCTACAAGTAGCGCTTCCTGTTTCTCATCAAGTCACAACCAGCTATTCTTAGGCTTTTCCTCATCCAAACCAGTTCTACCTGTTAGAATGCTTTACCTCCTAGAACTTGTTAAGGAAATATTTTCCCCACAAAGGTCAACTGAGAAAATCTCCCTTGTTCAAGTCACACAAATGGCAACCTGATAGACAGATTTCAAGTGTTAATTTGAAATTAACGATAGCGATATTATTTCACAGGTATCAACTCTATTAGGAAAGATTTTAAAGTTTGATAATGCAACTGTGGGCTTCCCCGATGGCTCAGTGGGTAAAGAATCTGCCTGCAATGCAGGAGACAGAGGAGACGTGGGTTCAATCCCTGGATTAGGAAGATCCCCTGGAGGAGGAAATGGCACCCCACTCCAGTACTCTTGCTTGGGAAATCCCATGGATGGAGGAGCCTGGCACTGTCCAAAGACTCACAAGGAGTCAGGCACGACTGAGTGATGAGGCACACACACAGTGCAGCTGTGGGGGAAAGGAAAGCTGCATACGTTGCATGCAAGGCTGACCGTACTGGAGTGTAAATGCCTGAAGAGCTGAAGCTGCACCTATTCATCACTCAGAAGTACCTCTTCTGGGTGGAATGTGTGTGTGCGTGCGCTCAGTCATGTACAACTCTGTGTGACCCCATGGACTGTAGCCCCCCAGGCTCCTCTGTTCATGGAATTTGCCAGGCAAGAATACTGGAGTGGGTTGCCTTTCCTCCTCCAGGGGATTTTTCTAACCCAGAGATCGAACCCACATCTCCAGCATCTCCTGCACTGGCAGGTGGGTTTATTTATTATTATTTTTTTTTACCACTGGGAAGCCCTCTGGATGGAAACTGCAGAAATTCTGAAATGCTATCACGAGAATCCAGTGTTTCCCTTTTCGATTTCCAACCTATTGAGAATCAACATATTTATAAGGATAAAGCAAAAAAAATTCATAAAATGTGGGAGAAGGCAAGGGTGGGATGATTTGAGAGAATAGCATTGAAACATGTATATTATCATATGTGAAATAGATCGCCAGTCCAGGTTCGATGCATGAGACAGGGTGCTCAGGGCTGGTGCACTGGGATGACCCAGAGGGATGGAAGGGGGAGGAAGGTAGGAGGGGGTTCAGGATGGGGAACACATGTACACCCATGGCGGATTCACATCAATGTATGGCAAAAACCACTATAATATTGTAATTAGCCTCCAATTACAACAAATAAATTAAAAAATAAATAAAATTCATAAAACAAATGAAATATTACAGACCTACAAAATATAAGCCTGAGTAATTTTTTTATTATTAGATTCCATAGATGTAAAAGTCTCAGTTGAATAACTTTTGCAGTTTCTAAGTGCTTATTCTGTACTTCTGCAGTTCCTGGCGATGAAATGCTAACAGTCTGCAGTTCTAAGTTTGAGGAACTGTGCCATTAGTAACTGAACCCCACGGCCATGAGGATATGCATTTAAAGAAGAAAATAAACATTAGAGGAAATGTTCATAGGGAAAATAAACATACAATGAAATACAACAATACATACAATACAAAACAAGTCATACAATGAAATACAACATAACAGTTAAAATAAATGTTTCTATCCACATATTAACATGGATAAATCTTGAAATCAAAACACTGAGATAAAAAAAACTGTCAACTGAATCTTTCTTGTATATTATCCTTGATGGGCAGACCTCATTTTCATGCATTTTATTGTGCTTTACAGATCCTGCATTTTTTACAGATTGAAGGTTCGTGGTAACGCGCCTCACACAAGTCTGTCGGAGCCCGTTTTTCAACATTCGGTCCGTTCAGATTTCTGTCACGTTTCAGTAATTTTCACAATATTTCAAACTTGTTTTGTTATCATTGTGTGTTAAAGTGATCTGTGGCCAGTGGTCTCTTGTGTTGTTACTGCGATTGTCTTAGAGTTCTGTGAACCGTGCCCCTGTGAGAAGGCAAACTTAAACAGCGAATGTCGTGTGTGTTCTGCCCGTTCCACTGACTAGCTGCTCACCCTGCTCTCTTTCCTCGGGCCCTCCTGTTCCCCGAGACACAGCAATATTGAAATCACATCAGCTAGCAACTCACTTTGAATCAAAAGCTAGAAATAAGCTTAGTGAGGAAGGCGTGTTGAAAGCCAAGCGAGGCTAAAAGCTAGGCCTCTGGCACCAAACTGTTAGCCAAGTCATGAGTGCCAAGGAAAAGTTCTTGAAGGAAATTAAAAGTGCGGCTCCAGTGAACACATGAATGATAAGAAAGTGAGATATGGAGGAAATGTTAATCTCTGGGGAGAAAGTCAAACCAGCCATAACGTACTCCCTTCAATGCTATGAAGAATTGAGAGAGGGGAGGCAGCTGCAGAAGAAAAGTCTGAAGCTGGCAGAGTTTGGGGCATGACTTTTAGGGAAAGAAGCCACCTCCCTAGCATAGAAGTGCAAGGTGAACCAGTGAGTGCTAACGTAGAGGCTACATTAGTTAATCCAGTAGATTTAGCTAAGATGACTCATGAAGGGGGCTACACGGAACCGATTTTCCATATGGACGACACAGCCTTTTACTGGAAGAAGATGCCATGTGGAACTTTCACAGTTGGAGAGGAGAAGTCAATGTCCGGCTTCAAAACTTCAAAGGGCAGGCTGATTCTCTTGTTAGGGGCTAAGGCAGCTAACGACTCGTTGAAGCCAGTGCTCCCTCACCATTCCGCAGATCCTAGGACCTTTATGCTAAATCAGGGCTTCCCTGGCCCAGAGGTAAAGAATCCGCCTGCCAATCCAGGAGACATGGGTTTGGTCTCTGGTCTTGGAGGATCCCACACGCCTCGGAGCAACTAAGCCCACGCACCGCAACTGCGGGGCCTGTGTTCCAGAGCAAGGGGGCAGCAACCACGGACGCCCCCACACCCCGGAGCCCCTGCTCCGCAGCAAGAGAAGACACTGTGATGAGAAGCCTTCGCACCCAGCTAGAGAAAAGCCTGAGCAGCGACGAAGACCCAGCACTGCCGAAAATAAAACACATGATTTTGAAAAATTCAAAGAAGAACTATGTGACATGTACCCTATAAATGGAGCAACAAAACCTGGGTGATATCACATCTTGTTTACAACGTGGTTTCAGGGGAAAAAAAAAAAAGCTTTTTATTCAAAATGTTACTGCTCACTGAGAACGCACATGGTCATCGGAGATCTCTGATAGTGCTGTGCAAGGAGGCTCATGGTGTTTTCATG
>SJYA01013970.1:0-10697 GCA_006410615.1 Neotragus moschatus
CTTCCTGAACCAGGATCGAACCCAGTCTCTGGGGTCTCCGGCATGCGCAGGTGAGTTCTTCACCACCAGGGCTACCTGGAAAGTCCAGACTTTGTACAAGCTGTGATAAAATGTGCTTGTTTGAATGCCTTAGCCAGATGGAGCTAGCAACAAATACCCAAAAAATTGCACAAATAGGCCATACTAAAAACTTCCTGGTCCTTCTGCCCAGAATGCAGGTCATACCCCTGTGTTCTCATGCGTAGGCTCTGAGCTTCCTTAAAAGTCAACTCAAAGGTTGCTGCTTTGGTAAAGCTCTTTGGAACTGCTCAAGTTTCTTATGAGTCATAACCCCTGCCCCTAAATCACTTTGCTCATAACTCTCTGATGCACTTATCATGGTCGACTTCTCATGACGGCCCTGTGCATGTCTGTCTCTCTTAACAGCCTGTGAACATCTTGAATGGCAATGTTTTATTCATCCATCTATAGCACTTAGTATTTTATCTCTAGCATTTTCAGATATTCCATATCATGGTCCTTTAACCTTTTGTAAGAGCTGAAATACACTTATATTTGCTAAGTCACTTCAGTCGAGTTTGACTTTTTACGACCCTATGGACTGTAGCCCGTCAGGCTCTCTGTCCACGGGATTCTCCAGGCAAGAAAACTGCAGTGGGTTGCCATGCCCTTCTCCAGGGGATGTTTCCCGCCCAGGGATCAAAACCACATCTCTTATGTCTCTTACATTGGCAGGCGGGTTCTTAAACACTAGCACCCATTTATACCCACTGGCAAGCCCATTTATAAAAGTGATCACAACTAAATTAGCACTACAGTATTCTCTTCAAATTTCTTTACATATTCTTAAGTTTCCCTCTTTTAACCCTTAGACTAGTATCTTCTATTTTTTTCTACTGTATAGGCTTGATTTCTACAACTGCAGTAGTTTTTAAACTACTCTACTAACCAGATCCTTGGCAACTGCTACATTTTCAAAACTTTTAATAGCTATTGTATATACATAAAATCACAAATAACCTGTTTTATCCATTCTATCATTCATCAAATACTGTTATCTACCATGTGGTAAATCTTCTCTTGTAGCTCAGTCAATAAAGAATCTGCCTGCAATCCAGGAGACCCGGGTTCAATCCCTGGGTTGGAAGGATCCACTGGGGAAGGAACTGGCAACCCACTCCAGTATTCTCGTCTGGAGAATTCCATGGACAGAGGAGCCTGGCAGGCTATAGTCCATGGAGTCGCAAGAGTTGGACATGACTTAGCAACTAAACCACCACTATGTGGTAGGTGCCACAGAGAAAACAAAGACCCTGTTTCAGGGGACTCAGGGTTACAGCTAGAGCAGTTGATAAGAAATATACACAAATGACCAAAATCAAAGATTCACCTGTGTCGTACTCTAATCTACCTAAAATTTTTAATTAAAAAACTTTTGAATGAAGCCTCAGTAGCTAAAGAATGAATTAAGAGAAACTGATGAAAATGACTAAGAATCAGAAATACATTCATGATTCAGATTCAATTAGTACAGTTAAACATCCTGTTTCCTAAGGTTCAAATCAATATCAAACCATAGGCAAATCAGGTATTTAAATTAAAAATATAATACCTATACTGGGGGGTTCAATATTGGGAACTCATGTACACCTGAGATGGAAAAAAATTAAAAATAAAAAATCTAAAAAATCAAAATAAAAAAAAATACCTATACTGTAATATTGTTTTTACATAACAATTTAGCAAAGTTGAACAGAATCTTTAAAATGCTGAACAAGTTTGACCCCACAATCCCACTATGAAACTGCCTTGACCCTTCAGGTCCCTAGGATAACCCTCATTTTGTTTGTGTTGCTGCTAGGAGAGGAGAGAAAAAGATTTCAACATTTAATAAATACCTGTTCTGTGTCATGAGTCTTGCTAGACACTTTGCATTTATTCCACTTTATCATCACAATTAACCTTTTTTTTCCAAAAAAGAAAAACAGACTTTTTTTAAAGCTTAGAGATGGGGATACCTCTCTAACATCACACAGCTAATAAATCACAGAGACAGGGTTCATATTCAGCCCTGTCTGACTAGAAAGCCTGTAATTGATCCACGATGCATCATTGCTGAAAATATTCCTGGACTGTTGACCTAGCTTTTACATACAACTTTCCCCCTGTATTATTTTTCTCATGACAAAAAGGCAGTTCCTTGATGCTTCTTATCGCAAGCCTCTAAGAAATATGACTTTTTTGGAGTAACAGTCACTTATTCATTTCCTCTATTTTTTAACCATTTCCTCTTCCTTCACATCTCACATACCATACTAAAAATATATCTTACATTTCATCCTGAAGAGAAACAACCTCAGTGCAAAATGCCTACTGAATTTATTTTGTATATCCACTGAATTTGAAGGGATATTAAAAAGTTTGATTTAAAAGGCTTCTGACTATGGACTATATAGGCCCAAACAATAAATTAAACGAATTTAATTATGTAGAAGATTCCATAGTTTTCAGTATTTTGCATTCTCCCATTATATCATTATAACCTAAAAACAGTTTGTCGTGAATATTGCTTCATGCTGCCCTCGTGAAATAATACAGAGCTCAAAATATAGCATTATGACTGAGAAGTGTTACGATTCTGAAGACAGACTTTCTAATTATAAATCTTTGTGTGCATATTTGTCCTGGGTATTTGACCTTGCTGGGCAGGCCTAGACTTCTCAGTGTGTAAAACATTCATAATAATACTACCTCTCGCATACAGTTGCTGGGAAAGTTAAATGACATGCTTAATTTATATATAGGGGCTTTTCAGGTGGCGCTAGTGGCAAAGAACCCGCCTGACAATGCAAGAACTGTAAGGGACTCGGGTTCAATCCCTGGGTCAGGAAGATTACCTGGAGAAGATTACCAAGATTACCCACTCCAGTATTCTTGCCTGGAGAATCCCACGGACGGAGGAGCCTGGCAGACTATAGTCCATGGGGTCGCAAAGAGTCGCACATGACTGAAGCGATTTAGTACTCACAGTACACCATCTATATGGAACAGTACCTGGCATATACTGGGCTTAACAGCTTTAGATTCATTAATATTCTTATATAACAAAGATAAATAGAATGATTCTGTGAATGATATACATGATAAAAAGTTAAAAGTTCACTTTGACATGCTGCTGCTGCTGCTAAGTCGCTTCAGTTGTGTCCGACTCTGTGTGACCCCACGGACTGCAGCCTACCAGGCTCCTCCGTCCATGGGATTTTCCAGGCAAGAGTACTGGAGTGGGGCGCCAATGCCTTCTCCTTTTACATGTTAAGTAGCTTTAAAAAGAAGGCATCTTAGAAAACATTTTAAACTTTCTATCACTATTTATATACTGTCTCAGTTGTACTCTAATTGAATGGCTTAGACACATTAGTGNGGACTGCAGCCTACCAGGCTCCTCCGTCCATGGGATTTTCCAGGCAAGAGTACTGGAGTGGGGCGCCAATGCCTTCTCCTTTTACATGTTAAGTAGCTTTAAAAAGAAGGCATCTTAGAAAACATTTTAAACTTTCTATCACTATTTATATACTGTCTCAGTTGTACTCTAATTGAATGGCTTAGACACATTAGTGTGTGGACATGTGTGTGAAACAAAAATCTGTGTGCACTTCTTGAGAGGAATTTTTAAGTTTTTAAGTACTTTTTTTCAAAAAGAATATAGGTCCCTTAAAGAGTGCAGACCCCAATGCCAACAAACAAATCTCTTCCTCTTTTCCCAAAGGCCTGCTTCCTAAAACCTTTACAGGCAAACAGTTATAGCACAAGGCCAGAAACACTGAATGAAGAAACAGGAAGAGAGAGGGAGATAAGAAAGGTTTGCATCGCTTCTCTTTAGCTGGTCGGTGTTAATTATTTCTCAGTGATGGATGTTCATTCCTCTGCTTTACACTTTAGCCTTCCATGTAACTGTGTGTTATTCCAAAACACTGAAAGAGCTCAATTTTTGGCCTTTAATATATGTTTCTGGATCCTCAGGAAAAGCTTTACTCAATACAGGCAATTTTAAGTCCTAAAATCAGAACTTACTCTTCTTACAAGAATTAATTAGTTTCAGCTATCAGCTCTCCTGAAGGGTCATTTATGGACAATGTTAGATACTAAAAAATAAAATCATATGTGGTCCTGGTGAAATATCTTCTGACTTTTCCATACAAAGAGAAAATTCAAAGCAGTATCCTGAATAACAGTAGCAAGTCCTTGCATTGATATTGCATCAAATATTTCACCATGCAGGCCCACTTGACCACACAGGAGTTAGCTTGCTGGTTTTTCTCAAATGTAAATATTTGCTTTGGCTAAATAATGTTAATAGGGCAAGTTACATACTCCACGAGGCATTAAAAAAAAAAAAAATTACTTGCCATTGACCCAGAAAATGGACATTGCGATGAAGTCTGAAGGAGAAAGAAACTGGAATGAATGTATCTGAAAAGAGAACTCTGGCTGTCACAGCTACCTGCCTTGCTCCAAGTTCATGTTTAATTAAACTTACATCAATAATTCCATAAACTGTTTGCATGTTCATACAACATGAGTTATCATCTTTGATTCTAAGGTCAAATACTTACTGCTAACAACCCTTGTGCCNTCTGAAGGAGAAAGAAACTGGAATGAATGTATCTGAAAAGAGAACTCTGGCTGTCACAGCTACCTGCCTTGCTCCAAGTTCATGTTTAATTAAACTTACATCAATAATTCCATAAACTGTTTGCATGTTCATACAACATGAGTTATCATCTTTGATTCTAAGGTCAAATACTTACTGCTAACAACCCTTGTGCCTCTGAGGGAGGCTTGGCCCCCTGCCAGACTGTACTGCTTTTCCCATGGGGATGAGCCCGCCACTACTGTACTACTCCGTGGGGGATGAGACAACAGCAGCAGCCCCCTGGTTGCTCAGCAACAACCCCTTATGATGCTCCTCTTGGACTGCTAGGCAACCGGGCTGAGTCTGAGCTACTCCCAGCAGCACGCTGCCTCTCCAGAGAGCTGGGTTAGCAGGAGGCTAGGGGCCCTAAGTGACTAGTTACATAACCTAAACGCATTTCTCTGGATGCTCCCCAACTAAATAAAATCAGAGCAGAGTTAGCTCTTACCCTGAAGGGTACCCTTGAACATATCCTTAATTTAAACTCTATCCTTGAATCTTTAGAGAAGCTGACAGAATACTAATGCATTAGAGCCCAAATCTGTGGCCAAAAAAAGCCTGCGGAAAAAAAAGAAAAAACCACACACACAAAGGAGGCCATTCCTCTTAAAATCATGTTCAAAAATTTGACTTTCAAACCTTTTACAAATTTCAAAAGATTTTGCTATTTGCATGTTTTTTGTTAACAGACCCCCCAAAAAGGAGAAAACATATACTTTTACAGTAAGTTTATTCCTAAAATAGCTTAACACATAGCTCCAAGGATAGAAATTTCCAGGAAAGATCTTCATTCATATCTAGAATTTAACCCACATTTATATCTTCTTAGTTCCAAGCTTTTAACTAAGCTAAACCAGACATTTTTCCATCTGTATCTGACCTACCTCTTAGGACAAAGACAATGACTCAATCAACTGAAAATCCTGCCAACACATGGAAACATGTGTCTAGCCTTGCTCCTATCTCCTCTATTGTCATTTAGCACTCTGTTGTGCAAAAACAGGTGTGTGCTCCAAGAGACCCACTCCAGTACTCTTGCCTGGAAAATCCCATGGACGGAGGAGCCTGGAAGACTGCAGTCCATGGGGTCGCTAAGAGTCGGACATGACTGAGCGACTCACTTTCACTTTTCACTTCATGCACTGGAGAAGGAAATGGCAACCCACTCCAGTGTTCTTGCCTGGAGAATCCCAGGGATGGGGGAGCCTTGTGGGCTGCCGTCTCTGGGGTCACACAGAGTCGGACACAACTGAAGCGACTTAGCAGCAGCAGCAGCTCCAAGAGCCATGGACTCATAGTCATGTTTGTTATTGCTCAGTCGATAAGTCCTGTGAGACTGATTCTTTGTGATCCCGTGAACTGCAGCACGTTTGGCTTCCCTGTCCTTCACTATCTCCCGGAGTTTGCTCAAATTCATGTCCATTGAGTCCGTGATGCCGTCTAACCATCTCATCCTCTGTCATCCTCTTCTCCTTTTGTCTTCAATCTTTCCCAGCATCGGGGTCTTTTTCAATGAGTTGGCTCTTTACCTCAGGTGGCCAAAGTATTGGAGCTTCAGCTTCAACATAAGTCTTTCCAATAAATATTCAAGGTTGATTTCCTTTAAGATTGATTAGTTTGATCTTCTTGCAGTCCAAGGGAGTCTTAAGAGTCTTCTCCAGCACCACAATTTGAAATCATCAATTCTTTGGTGTTCAGCCTTCTTTATGATCCAACTCTGACATCTGTACATGACTGCTGGAAAAACCACAGCTCTGACTAGCAGATCTTTGTTGGCAAAGTGGTGTCTCTGCTTTTTATACCCTGTCTAGCGTGCCAGTAGTAAAGAACTCACCTGCCAACGCAGGAGATGGAAGAGACATAGGTTCAACCCCTGGGTCGGGAAGATCCCTTGGAGAAGGGCAGGGCAAACCACTCCAGTATCCTTGCATGGAGAATCACATGGACAGAGGAGCCTGGGAGGCTACGAGTCCATAACATCCCAAAGAGTCAGACACTACGGAAGTGACTTAGCATGCATGCAATTTTGTCACAGCTTTCCTTTCAAGGAGCAAGTGTCTTTTAATTTCATGGTTACAGTTACCATCCTCAGTGATTCTGATCCCAAGAAAAGAAATTCTGTCACTGCTTCCACTTTGTTTCCTATTTGCCGTGAAGTGATGGGTCCAGATGCCATTATCTTAGTTTTCTGAATGCTGAGCTTCAAGCCAGCTTTTTCACTTTCCTGTTTCACTTTCATCAAGAGGTTCTTTAGCTCCTCTTCACTTTCTGCCACTAAAGTGGTATCATCTATATATCAGAGGTTGTTGATATTTCTCCTAGTAATCTTGATTCCAGCTTGTGATTCATCCAGCCTGGCATTTCACAAGATGTACTCTGCATATAAGTTAAATAAGCAGGGGGACAGTATATAGCCTTGACATTCTCCTTTCCCACTCTGGAACCATTTGTTGCTCCATGTCCGGTTCTAACTGTTGCTTCTTGACCTGCACACAGGTTTCTCAGGAGGCAGGTAAGGTGGTCTGGTATTCCCATCTCTTTAAGAATTGTCCAGTTTGTTGGGATCCATACAGCCAAAGGGTTTCGCATTAAGTCAATGAAGCAGAAATAGGTGTTTTACTGGAACTCCCTTGCTTTCTCTATGATCCAACAAATGTTGGCAATTTGATCTCTAGTTCCTCTGCCTTTTCTAAACCCAGCTTGTACATCTGGAAGTTCTCATTTCCTATACTGCTAAACCCTAGCTTGAAGGATTTTATCATAATCTTGCTAGCTTGTGAAATGAGTGCAACTGTATGGTAGTTTGAACATTCTTTGGCATTGATCTTCTTTGGGACTGGAATGAAAACTGACCTTTCCCAGTCCTGTGGCCACTGCTGCGTTTTCCAAATTTGCTGGCATATTGAGTGCAGCACTTTCACAGCATCATCTTTCCGGATTTGAAATAGCTCCACTCAAATTCCATCACCTCCACTACCTTTGTTCGTAGTGATGCTTCCTAAGGCCCACTTGACCTCACACATTAGGATGTCTGGTTTTAGGTGAAAGACTACACTATTGTGGTTATCTGGGTCATTAAGACCATTTTTATATAGTTCTTCTGTGTATTCTTGGCACCTCTTCTCAATCTCTTCTGCTTCTGTTAAGTGATTACCATTTCTGTCCTTTATCATGCACATCCTTTGAAACGTTCCCTTGATAGCTCCAATTTTCTGGAAGAGATCTCTAGTCTTTCCCATTCTCTTGTTTTCCTCTGTTTCTTTGCATTGTTCACTTGAGAAGGCTTTCTATATCTCCTTGCTACTCTCTAGAACTCTGCATTCAGTTGGGTATGTCTTTCTCGTTCTTCCTTGCTTTTTACTTCTTTTCTTTTCTCAGCTATTTGTAAAGCCTCCTCGGATACTCACTTTGCCTTGCTGCGTTTCTTTTTCTTTGAGAAAATACAATTATACTGCTCTACTTATTCAAAACCTTCAGTCAAACCCAGGCAATTTATCATGAAATGCAATGCACTTGTGAATATACTTCCTTTTGAACTTCCAGCCATATCTGCAACTGTCCAGTATATTGATTTAATTATAGTTCCCTAAATACATCACACATTTTAAGCCTCCTCCTTCCTAGGACACTTTCCTCTTTGCCTGGCAAACTAGTGTTTATCTTCCAATATCTCGAAATACCAGCACCTCCCCTGAGAAACTGTCTCTGGCTTTAGAATTTCTTATAGTTGATGTCTCTGAGCATCTTCTCATTGATTCACACTACTGCAATGGCATTAGGCACACTGTTTCACAATAATTTACTTATTTAACATCAATCCCGTGTTCTTCAGTAGCAAGGACCTTGTTCTATTCAACTTGGTCTCCTTGGTGCCTGGGATATTCTTTAGCATTAAGGAGCTGTTTATGCTATAGCTTTATTAATAATTAGAGGATAAAACTCCTAGGTAAAATTGTAAAATACATGCAGATTGGGCATTTTTAACCTCTTAACTAGGTATGAGTAATAAAAAGATTTGCCACAAAACAAAAACTTAGTCTACTGACTTCTGAGTTGGTCCCCTAAATTATGATGAGTCATTCAGGTCAAATAAGCAGATGCTTCTGAAATGATCCAATCCATCCAGTAACATAGCTAAAATAATCAGATTTTCTGTGCCCCTTTTATTAAAATCATAATAACATGAAATTTAAGAGAGGTGTGTGGTCAGGTAACCAAAATCACTAAAAGGTGGTCTAGAGCTGGTCTCAGGGAGATAATTTCCTATTTAGATCAGCAACTGTTAACGCAGTTTCTGCAGAAATTTCGGTGCAAGTAAAGTAGGAAAGAGAGTAGAGTGGTATCAGTCAGTCATATCCGACTCTTTGCGACCCCATGGACTGTAGACCTCCAGGCTCCTCTGTCCATGGGGATTCTCCAGGCAAAAATACTGGAGTGGGTTGCCACTTCCTTCTCCAAAAGAGAGCAGAAAAGAAACAAAATTAGAGCTAAGTAAAAAGATAAGAAACAGCTATCCTAATTTTAAAACCTCCTAAATAATACTTCACAAAACAGCATTTAGTCAACATCTGTCTCCTGAAAAGCACTAATTAAAAAAAAAAAAAAAAAGGAACATGAGCAAACAACAAAAACGATCCCACAAATGCTGCAGCCAAGTGCAATATTATGAAGCCACTCAACCTCCTACCTCACCACTCCGGAAGCTAAAGATATAATTCTCCGTTTTCAAACATAAAGCTTTTCCTACGTTTTAAAGTTCACACATATGTTTACACAAGATACTACTAAGTTTTTTATATTAGCAGTAATGTGATTGCCTAAATGAACTCATGCAACACAAATTCTAATTCGTGGAAATCTGAATTTTTAGCTTATCTGTGTTAAGCTGGGAGGGAATTCTTAGTCTGTTACAAGCTTAACTATCCCAGCTTAGTCTGGGTTCTAAAGACCTCTAAGTCTGTGTATCCTCAAAACTACAGAAACTGCACCCTTGGAAATGCCAGAATGTTCTCATAACCATATGAAAAATTGTTTATCAAAGTATTACTTGACAGCATATATTTAAAGCACATTCAGATACTACAACAAAATAAATACATCATAAAGTAGAGTGCACGACGTATACTTAAGATGAATATGAAATGTCAAACCTTGTACTTTTCTACAGAGAACTTTGAGTTACGCCTATAGGTTTTGGAGAATTCTTTGGTGGAAAAGAGTAATAAGCCTTACTCTTGGGGATTCCCTCCTAGATGCTGAGGAAAAGATTACTT
Source organism: Neotragus moschatus (assembly GCA_006410615.1). Classification (NCBI taxonomy): domain Eukaryota; kingdom Metazoa; phylum Chordata; class Mammalia; order Artiodactyla; family Bovidae; genus Neotragus; species Neotragus moschatus. The sequence continues at coordinate 9,967 of SJYA01013970.1, forward strand.
TCATGTAAAAATATATATTATCGCCTTGGCTCTAGCCTACCCTGACCACTAAACTCAAAAAGTGCTGCCCTACTTAGACATACCATTACTTTGTTTATTGCAACTTAACCTTTATAACATTTTTTTTTAAGAAAAACTATTTCTCTCTCCAATAGTCCTGAATCTATCTGTGGGAGAGCTCACAGAACCCATCTAAACTCTTATATATGTAAGACAGTCTTTCAACAAACCTAATGGTCACAAGAAATGGAGATGTACTGGACACCAGGAAATGTGCTGGGTATTTGACAATCATTAATCAAAAAATAAAACTACAGGCAAATAGTACCATTTCCATGTTACAAAAATGAAGTAGAAGAAAAGGAGGAGAGGTGTGGAGGGGGAAGGGAGGAGGGTGGGAAAGGAAACAGGCTACGAAGAGGCTAGCGACTTTCCCGGAATAAAATGGCTAGTTAGCAGCTGAGCTGAGATATAACTCCAAAGCTTCTGCTTGTTTTTCTTTCTTGACACATCATGTTATACTATATGTTCATGTCCACCTTCCCAGCCATTCATTTCTCCTAAAGAAATATCTCCATTTTATGACTATTCCTTCTATCACTTCTGCAATAACAGACCATCCTGACCAATGTGTGCATGGGTATTTGTATTATTTGTAAGAGTAATCTCCCCAGAAAAATCTGACCACAGTAGAATAGAGTTAGATCATCACTCCCTTGCTTGGCTAATGC
>SJYA01013971.1:8032-19151 GCA_006410615.1 Neotragus moschatus
CAAATAGGAAAGGGAGTACATCAAGGCTGTATATTGTCACCCTGCTTATTTAACTTATGTGCAGAATACATCATGAGCAATGCTGGACTGGAAGAAACACAAGCTGGAATCAAGATTGCTGGGAGAAATATCAATAATGTCAGATATGCAGATGACACCACCCTTATGGCAGAAAGTGTAGAGGAACTAAAGAACCTCTTGATGAAAGTGAAAGAAGAGAGTGAAAAAGTTGGCTTAAGGCTCAACATTCAGAAAACGAAGATCATGGCATCAAGTTCCATCATTTCATGGGAAATAGACGGGGAAACAGTGGAAACAGTGTCAGACTGTTTTTCTGGGCTCCAAAATCACTGCATATGGTGACTGCAGCCATGAAATCAAAAGACGCTTACTCCTTGAAAGAAAAGTTATGACCAACCTAGATAGCATATTCAAAAGCAGAGACATTACTTTGCCGACTAAGGTTCATCTAGTCAAAGCTATGTTTTTTCCAGTAGTCATGTATGGATGTGAGTGTTGGACTGTGAAGAAGACTGAGTGCCAAAGCATTGATGCATTTGAACTGTGATGCTGGAGAAGACTCTTGAGAGTCCCTTGGACTGCAAGGAAATCCAACCTGTCCATTCTGAAGATTGGCCCTGGGATTTCTTTGGAAGGAATGATGCTAAAGCTGAAGCTCCAGTACTTTNTGTTGGACTGTGAAGAAGACTGAGTGCCAAAGCATTGATGCATTTGAACTGTGATGCTGGAGAAGACTCTTGAGAGTCCCTTGGACTGCAAGGAAATCCAACCTGTCCATTCTGAAGATTGGCCCTGGGATTTCTTTGGAAGGAATGATGCTAAAGCTGAAGCTCCAGTACTTTCACCACCTCATGCGAAATGTTGACTCATTGGAAAAGACTCTGATGCTGGGAGGGATTGGGGGCAGGAGGAGAAGGGGACGACCAAGGATGAGATGGCTGGATGGCATCACTAACTCGATGGGCATGAGTCTGAGTGAACTCTGGGTTTTGGTGATGGATAGGGAGGCCTGGCGTGCTGTGATTCATGAAGTCGCAAAAAGTCGGACATGACTGAGCGATTGAACTGAACTGAACTGAACTGAAAGGAGCCATGCATCTTCCGGGAAAGTTGACTCAGATTAGATATGCCAGCACATGTTGGTCTTATTTAAGAAAAACTGACTTCAGGCCAGGTCGAACTATGAGTTGCAGAGTCACTACTCTCTACCTGTCATGTTATTCTCTGAGCTCTTGAAGCCTCATTTTCTTCCACTGTTGTGAGATACACTGTGGGTCAGGTTTTTCTGAGAATAGAGACAATGTCTTGGAAACTTTGGGCACCTTGCAGCTTAAATGTTTCCTTCCCGAGCTGGATGCTTATTCTAAGCAAATGGAGTTTCATAGACATATTTATGGAAATCTAAACATAAAAATTTTGCTCTTGTATGCAGTGTCAGTTTCCAAGATTTAAAAAATCATGGTGTCCTAACATAGAATGAATATTTTAGGTAGTGTCTAAATACTGATACCATAACAAAACAGCCTGAGTTTCACACCTGCACGGTCTTAGATAGACTAGGCAGTAATTGGTAACTTGTGCAGCTAAAAATAGATGGAAAGGTGGGATAAAAGTCACTGGGGATGACTTTGAGTGCTTGTGACTTATTTATTTTGCCTCAATGTTGCACTTGTCGGCAAAGTAATGTCTCTGCTTTTTTAATATGCTGTCTAGGTTGGTCATAACTTTTCTTCCAAGGAGCAAGTGTCTTAATTTCATGGTTGCAGTCACCATCTGCAACCATATGTGATTTGAAGCCTCCCAATACAGTTTCTCACTGTTTCCATTGTTTCTCCATCTATTTGCCATAAAGAGATGGGATAGGATGTCATGATCTTTGTTTTTTGAATGTTGAGTTTTATGCTAACATTTTCACTCTCCTCTTTCACTTTCATCATATGCAATTGATGTGATGTCATGTGCAATTGAAGTGTTGTCATATATAGTAGATGTTTTGTCATTATTAGAGTGGGTGTGATGTCTTACATAGAGTGAGTATGATAACACTGATATGGTGGCTGTGATGTCACATACATAGTGGATGTGATGTCATATACAGTGGATGGGATGTCATATATATATTGGGTGTGATGTCATGGATACAGTGGTGTGATGTCATGAGTACAGTGGTGTGATCTCATAAACAGTGGATGTGATTTCTTATGTAGTGTATTTCATACACTTTCTTATGTATGTATTTCATACATATGTGGCTTTGCTGTGATACATAGAGTGGGTGTGATATCATTGATACAGGGGGTGTGATGACAGATACAGTAGATGAGATGTTAGATGTGACATCAGATACAGTGGTTGTGTTGTCATTCACACAATGGGTATGATGTCATATATAGTGGATAGGATGTCAAAATATTGCAGGTGTGATGCCATAGATACAGTGGCTATGATGTCAAATGTCTAGTCGATGTGTGGTCATATATAGTGGATATGATATCATATATATTGGGTGTGATGTCATATGTAGAGGATGGGATGCCATGAATACAGTGAATGTGATGTCATAAACACTGTTGTTTGATGTCATAAAAAGTGGACGTGATGTCGTGTATTGTGCATATGATGTCCTACATATAGTGTGTCTGATGTCATACATATAGTTGGGTGAGATATCATTGATACACTTGGTGTGATGAAATAGATATCATGGCCGTGATGTCACATGTATGGTGGATGTGATGTCATATACAGTGACTATGATGTCATATATAGTTGGTGTGATGTCATGAATACAATGGATGTGATGTCATAAATACAGTGGATGTTTCATCACATGTATAGTGGATGTGATCTCATAGACAATGGATGGGATGTCATATATAGTGGGTGTGATATCATATACAATGGGTGTGATGTCACATATAGTGGATGATTTGTCATTAACAAAGTGAGTGTGATGTCATAGATACAGAGGATGTGATGACACTGGTATAGTGACTGTGATGTCACATGTATACTGGATGAGATGCCATATACAGTGAATGTGATATCATATATCACCACATATATACTGTGTTTAATGCCATGAATACAGTGGAGGTGTTCCATAAAAACTGTGGTTTGATGTCATAAAAAATGGATGTGATGCCATGTATGGTGCATATGATGTCATCATTTGCTGATTGTGATGTCATACATAGAGTGGGTGTGATGTCATCAATACAGTGGGTGTGATGACACAGATACAGTGGATGTGATGTCAGATATAATGGGTATGATGTCAGATATAGTGGTTGTATTGTCATACACATCAAGGCTTTATGTTATTACCCTGCTTATTTAACTTATATGCAGTGTACATCATGAGAAACGCTGGGCTGGATGAAGCACAAGCTAGAATCAACAATGCCAGGAGAAATATCAATAACCTCAGATATTCAGATGACACCACCCTTATGGAAGAGAGTGAAGAATAACTAAAGATACTCTTGATGAAAATGAAATAAGAGAGTGAAAAATCTGGCTTAAAGCTCAACATTCTTAAAACCAAGATCATGGCATCTGGTCCCATCACTTCATGGCAAATAGATGGGGAACAGTGGAAACAGTGGCTGACTTTATTTTCTGGGGCTCCAAAATCACTGCAGATGGTGACTGCAGCCATGAAATGAAAAGACACTTACTCCTTGGAAGTAAAGTTATGACTAACCTAGACAGCATATTAAAAAGCAGAGATATTACTTCGCCAACAAAGATCTGTCTAATCAAGGCTATGATTTTTCCAGTAGTCCTGTGTGGATATGATAGTTGGACTGTAAAGAAAGCTGAGTGCTGAAAAATTGATGCTTTTGAACTGTGTTGTTGGAGAAGAGTCTTAAAAGTCCCTTGGATTGCATGGAGATCCAACCAGTCCATCCTAAAGGAGATCAGTGCTGAGTGTTCATTGGAAGGACTGATGTTGAAGCTGAAATTCCAATACTTTGACCACCTGATGCGGAGACCTGACTCATTTGAAGAGAATGTGATCCTGGGAAAGATTCAGGGAAGGAGGAGAAGGGGATGACAGAGGATGAGACGGTTGGATGGCATGAGTTTGGGTGAACTCTGGGAGTTGGTGATGGACAGGGAGGCCTGGTGTGCTGCAGTCCATGGGGTCACAAAGAGTTGGATACGACTGAGTGATTGAACTGAACTGCTTCTTGGAAGATAAGCTATGACCACGCTAGACAGCATGTTAAAAGGCAGAGATATCACTTTGCTGACAAAAGTCTGTACAGTCAAAGCTCTAGTTCTTCCAGTAGTCACATATGGATGTGACAGTTGGAGCCATAAAGAAGACTGAACGCTGAAGAGTTGGAGTTTTTCAACTGTGGTGCTGGAGAAGACTCTTGAGAGTACCTTGGACAGCAAGGAAATCAAACCAGTTAATCCTAAAGGAGATCAACCCTGAATATTCACTTCAAGGACTGGTGCTGAAGCTCCTATACTTTGGCCACCTGATGCAGGGAAACCAGGAGGGCAAGAGAAGAGGACAACAGAAGATGAGATGGTTGGATGGTATCACAGGATTCAAGGACATTGAGTCTGAGCAAATGCAGGGAGATAGTGAAGGAAAGGGAATCCTGGTGTACTGCATTTCATGGGGTCCTGCAGAGTCATAGACATGGCTTAGTGACTGAATAGCAACAACTCTACCAAAGAGATCCTAGTCTAATCTGTTATTATCCTGAAAGGTAAATTGGGTTCACACGATGGAGAGTCCCTTGGATCACAGGCCATGAACCCAGCTTAGTACTCAGGACTGCTACACAGGATAAAATAACAAAGAAAAGAAAATGATAATTTAAAAACTGGCCCTGAAAACAAACTTCTAATGTAAGGAAAAAATATGAAGATCAAAGACCCGATTATCTTTAGCCACACATCATTTTTCAAATAATTAATAAAAATATTTGTGTTTGTGTGTGAGCATGTGTGTGTACGTGTTTAGTGGCTTGCACTATGCAAGAATAACTACATGGCTTTGTTATGAAGTGCTGAAAATTACTGAAACAAATGGACAAATGTGAATGAAGGTTATACACCAGCACAACAACAGAGAATACAATTTTCAAGTAAGAGAATAGTATATATGTGAATTGAACAATATGTTACTTTCAATTCATTTCAACAACCACATATGGCTAGTGGCTATCCCAAAACACAGATTTGCCCAGTATCTCAGCCATGAACAACCCACCTGCAAATGCAAGAGAAAAAGGAGACACACGTTTGACTTCCAGGCCAGGATGATCCCGTGGAGAAGCAAATGACAACACACTCCAGTATTCTTGCTTGCAGAATCCCATGGACACAGGAGCCCGGTGGGCTATAGTCCATGAGATCGAAAAAGAGTCAGACATGACTAAGTGCAAGCAACAGTGCTAGAAAAGAGCACTTACTAGGTGACTATAATGGTAAGGTTAAATTTCTTGTGCATGCTACTGGAGTTACATAAGAGAAAGGCTTAACTCTTAGCAGATGAAATATTTAGGGCTAAAGTCCATAACTGTATGTAACTAGACCTGCCTATAAGAAAGTTTAAAATGTTAGGAGGAAAATGTTCATGTACAGAAAGTACAAGAAGAAAACATTAAAGATTAGTGAGTCTAAGTAAAAAAAAAGAAAAGAAATATGGGAGTTGTACTCATATTTCAACTCCTCTGTGCTATTCATTAAAGGGGAAAAAAAGTAAGTGCTTCAGTCAATTATTTTACTCTTATTTTAGTGTACACTTACTTAAATGAAAGATAGTCAGTTATTCAGTTACTTTATTACATACGATCATGCGCTAGTGACATTGGAGCACTGAAGGTCTGAGGTCTTGGCATTTATTTTTCATAATCTACTGAAAAATATTATAATAGTAGGGAATTTTCAATGTTGGTAGCCAGGATTACTCTGCTCTAAACCCTAAAATTCACTGTCATTTATACCATGATTTTCCACAGAATAAAAACAGGACACTTTGTTTACAGAAATGCCACATTAAGCCTCCATAAGAAATAGTGTAAAATGAATTATTTAATACAGAAATTCTGGAGAAAAGAAGGGCAGTGTAAGTGGGGAAAAACTGGAGTTACAGTGGGCTTCTGTTGTGGCTCAGTGGTAGGAAATCGACCTGCCAACAGCAGAAACCAGTTTGATCCCTGGTCCAGGATGAACCCACATGCCTCAGAATGACTGAGTCCTTGTGCCACAGCTATTGAGCCTGTGCTCTACAGCCTGGAAGCTGCAACTGTTGAGCTCATGTGCTGCAACTACTGAAGCCTGGTCTCCTTAGAGCCTCTGTTCCACAAGTGGAGAGAACACCCCAATGAGAATCCTGTGCACTGCAACTACAGAGCAGCCCCTGCTCCCGACAACTAGAGAAAAGCCCATGCATAGTAATAAAAGCCCATGCATAGTAATGAAAGCCCAGCACAGCTGAAAAACACATAAGCAAATAAAATCATTTAGATAAAAAAGGAGATATGAGACAACTCCTCAGGATTATGACTAAGGGATGTTTCAGATTAAACTCTGAAATTTACATTATTATAAAAGGTATAAATAAGTAAAGAATTCTTACCTTGTCCATCTTCTTTAAAGACTATCTTTTTTCATATTCATTCTCCTTCTTAACCTTGTGCCTGTTTCTGCCTCCTTTACCTAAGTGATTAAAAAATAAATAAAAATTGAAGTCTAATCATCTGTATAATAGTTTACTAACTCAACTATCAAACAAGCTAACAGAAGCTTTTAAAATTTAGAAAAACACCGGGAAACAAACAGATGATAATTTAAATAGCGGTAAAATATTAACAGACCTCAAAAGAGATTTACAATTTAACCTACTTTGCTTACTGATTAGCCACTTACAAATTGTCAATGGCTTTCTTCTAAATCCCATAGCAGATAAATATATTATCAACTGCATAACCCATTACCAGAGATAATCGTTAGCATTTTTTATTATCCATGCTTTCCAATCAAACCTGGATTCTATACATTTTCTTCCACAATTTATTTTCAAACTAATAAACCAAGACTAGTCCATATATTTGTAAAGGAATGAAAACTGAAAAATCATATGTAGAAATGTCTTCAGATTGGCATGAGTGGTAGCAGCTAGTTTAAAAGTCCCACAGAAGGAAGAGGGGAGTTACCCAAGGTTGGAGTGAAGCCTAGGAAGATAACAAAAATGTATCCAACATCTATTAAATACCAAGTTATAGTGACTCAGCTTTCATAAAACAAGTACTCTTCTCTTTAGAATACACAATCTAATGTGTGCATCTGAAACTTCATTCCTAGAAACAGAGGAGGAAACAAGGAATGTATGGAAATGAACAGTTATTTGTAAGCTAAAAGTGAATTAACTAGATTAGAAAAAACAAGTAGAAGCGGTTTATAATTTACCTAACATATTATGAAAAGTATGTTCCTAGAGTTTCCCTGAATATTTAGTAGCAAAACATTTGCATGCTAGAGAAAGGCCATGCCAGTTGGTTTGGGGAATCTAGAGAGCACTGAACTCAAAGATAAAGAAATGTGACTGAATATGGCAAATGTTAAGTAAGCTTTGAGAGCTAAAATGAAGAGCCATTTGCATAGAATGAATAATGAAGAGAGATTTGTTGTGGAATGTGAAATGTGGTGCTATTGTGAAGGAGGTGTTCTCACTCCTTGCAGTTACAGTTTTCTAGGAGGCATTACAAGGAGCATTACAAGAACATTAAACATGACAGAAGAACTCAGGTCTGTAAAAAGGAGAATTCAAGGAATGACTGTCCCAGTGCTCTGCTTCAGTTAGAAGTACTGTTTTGGAAGTTACAAGTAAAGTTATTGCCAAATCTGATTATTTGTGAACTGTCTCCCTCAGAATAAAGATAAGTAGACATGCATAGTGCCAGCATCTATTTTATGAGAAAAGAATGATGAACACGTTGGTATATGCGTGCCTTCTAAAGAGGGTTAAAATTTGTGAAAGGTAGAGGAAAGTAAACCAGCAGACATGAAGCTAAACAAGCAACAAGGAATTACCTTCGTGTTTGCAAAAAAGCAGTATTTTCACCAGTAGTGAACTGTCCACAAAGTAAAGTATGGACAAATATTTAATGGTCCCAAAAGAAAGAATTAGTGTGTCATAANTGTGAAAGGTAGAGGAAAGTAAACCAGCAGACATGAAGCTAAACAAGCAACAAGGAATTACCTTCGTGTTTGCAAAAAAGCAGTATTTTCACCAGTAGTGAACTGTCCACAAAGTAAAGTATGGACAAATATTTAATGGTCCCAAAAGAAAGAATTAGTGTGTCATAAAGAACTGCTAAGGGAGAGTCCTGGGAAGGGATAAAGGCCAGAGAGGCGTGAAGGAAATTACATGGCTCAAAATAGCCTGGAGTTAAAACTCCCCTCTGGGTCCGCTCCACCATTCTATGCAAAACAAAGAACTCTCTCACCCGAAGGAAAAAAAAAAGGACATTAATGTTGATTATGTTCAGCTCCCAGCTGGTCCAGCCTCTGGCCGATGTCCAGAATTCCTTGTCCCAGCTGTTTAAGAGATAACTACTCTGAACAACCTTGGAGAAAAACAAGCCCCCTTAAGACAGTAGCTTTCCACATATTTGCCTATATATACTTACACTTCTCTTGGGTTAGTGCAGCAGCTCACTAATCTGACTTTTGCCCCTTGTCGCCTCATTAAAGGTGATCTGTTCCTGTAAAGTGCCAATCTCATGCTTTTTTCTGAACCTCGCCTTCTCTAACTCCCTTACCCTACAAGGTGAAGCCTCTGCTGCCCAAAAGTAGCTTTCTGCTCAGTTTACTAATGTGCCTGCAGTTAAACTGCCACGAATCCAAAGCAAATCATACTTTCCATGTAAAGATGGCAAAAACAGAGAGGAAATTATACTGCTATGTGAACAAAGTGGGAAGAAGCAAGAGCATCTTCCTAGCTCATATGTGGACTGTGCAGTCCCGCTCAAGGACATCAGCCAACTACAAGAAGGAGGAATTACCACTGGCAGCAGCTGAGCAAGCCATGGTTCCAGGAAACTGAGTCATTACCTTTATTCTTGGGCATAGTTGTAATGGCAGGCTCACTGTTTCCAAGCACCTTACAGTGCTGCTGCCACTGCCAGGTAATCCTCCTAGGCTTCCAAAGAACTAAGTTACACACTCTGAATTGAGAACTCTGGAGAGATCAGCATGTGGCCACACTTAGCAGCAGCAAAACGTGACCCAACTGGTGTCACAGGGTTAACATCACTTTCATCGCCTCTGACGCTACCAGCCTAACCCCCAAGCACAGTCTCTTCTGGCCTATGGGGCACATGTAGTCCAAACTAACTGACTTCCTGGTTGAAGGGGGAATAAAGACTAGGAAAGGCAAACAAAGGAATAAATGTGGAAAAATTATAATAAGTTTAAAATTTTTAATTAAAAGTATAAGAGGCGGTCCTAAGATGGCAGAGGAATAGGATGGGGAGACCACTTTCTCCCCCATAAATTCATCGAAATAACATTTGAACGCTGAGAAAATTCCACAAAATAACTTTTGAATGCTGGCAGAGGACACCAAGCACCCAGAAAGGCAGCCCATTGTCTTCGAAAGAAGGTAAGACAAAATATAAAAGATAAAAAGAGAGACAAAAGAGTTAGGGATGGAAATCCTTCCCAGGGAGGGAGTCATAAAAGAGGAGAAGTTCCCAAACAGCAGGAAACCCTCTCAGGGATGGGTCTGTGGGGAGTTTTGGAATCTCAGAGGACAACATAACCGGGAGGAAAAATTAATAAGTAAATAAAACTCACAGATTGGCACCACACCTAGGGAGAGTGCACTTGCCAAGCACCTGGTTGCCTGAGCTGCTCAGACCTGGGAAGGGCACAAAATGAAGGCCCAACCAAGTCTACACCTTTGTGGAGTACCTGAAAACTTGAACCTGAGCGGCTTAGACCTGGAAAGTGCATGCAACCCAGGGCCCACTTTAGACAGTTCCCCTACAGAGCAACCTGGAGCCTGAGCAGTGTAGACTGGGAAAGCACATACGCTGTGATTGGGGGCAAATTCAATGTGGCCACGACACTGGGAGCACTCCCCACATACACCAGTGATATTTGTTTGCAGTGTTCCTCCCTCCCCACAGCATGACTGAACAAGTGAGCATAAATAAGTGACCACTTTTGCCCTCTGTGTCAGGGCGGAAATTAGACATTGAAGAGAACTGCAAACAGAAGCCAAAATAAACATAGAGAACTGCTTTCGAAATGACAGGTGCAACAGATTAAAACCCTGTAGTTAGCACCAACTATATTGGAAGGGGCCTATAGATCTTGAGAAGTTGGAACAAGGAACTATCTGAAACTGAACTGACCCGACACTGCCCACAACAGCTACAGAGAAATTCCTACAAATATGTTTATTGTTATCATTTTTAATTTTTAAAATTTTAAGTCCTCTATTACTCCTTTAATTTTCATTTTTATAAACTACTATTACCTTGCCAAAAAAGACCCTAATTTTAAAGCAAACTTAATGTATACTTTGATTTTTGTTTAAATATTATATTTTTGAGAGTCTAACCTCTATTCTAGATTTTTAATCTTTGCTTTTTGGTATTTCTTATCAATTTTTTACCTTTAATAATCCAACCTTCAGTAGCAATTTTACTTAGGATTGTGATTACTGGCTTGATTGCCCTATTCCCCTTTTGATTCTCTTTTTTCTTCCCTAGGTCACCTCTATCTCCTCCTTCCCCCTTCTCTTCTCTACCCTACTCTGTGAATCTCTTTGGGTTTCCTGGACTGTGGAGAACATTTAGGGAACTGATTACTGGCTAGATCTGTCTCTTTCCTTTTGACACACCCTTCTCCTCCAGGTCACCTCTATCTCCTTCCTCCCACTTCTCTTCTCTATGTAACTCTGTGAACTACTCTAGGTGTTCCAGGCTGTGGAGAGCACATAGGGATTTGATTACTGTCTAGATTGCTCTCTCCCCTTTTGATTCCCCCTCAAAGAATGCTCAAACTACTACACAATTGCACTCATCTCACATGCTAGTAAAGTAATACTCAAAATTCT
>SJYA01013973.1:0-10689 GCA_006410615.1 Neotragus moschatus
TTTTTTTTTTTTTTTTCCTCGTGGCTTTCCTATCTATACTTTAATCACTAAATTACAGTTGAGCATCCTGAAGTGAGTAAAGGAAATGTTCATTAGTCGCCTTCCCAGATTTTCCAGTTAGACCACTGCCAAGGTTAGTAACTAAGAATCTTGACTCTAACTGTAGTGTATTTACTTCTAAAGTTCAGTGCTGTTATCAGCTTTTAGAGATGAAAGAATGTAAGAAGTACTTAGGAAACATAAGAATTCTTATAAAGTCAAGTAATCTAAACAGGAAATGTGTGAAGGCCTACTTTTGGGAAGTGTTTAAGTCTTCACTATGGCAGTGTGAACTCTAGCTGGAGAGCCTGGACATTCATTTCAATAGAAAGATGGATTTCTCCATATATTTTCAGTGAAACCTTTATGATATGTAATACTTGTTTTTCAGTTACTAAGTTATAGCTGACTTTTTGCAATCCCATGGACTGAAGCAGACCAGTTTTCCTGTCCTCCACTATGTTCTCGTTCAGTTTAGTTCAGTTCAGTCACTCAGTCATGTCTGACTCTTTGCAACCCCATGAACTGCAGCATGCCAGGCCTCCCTGTGCATCACCTATTCCCGGAGTTTACTCAAACCCTTGTAATGCTGAGCTTTAATTGTTCCTGGGTTTGCTCAAATTCACTTTGGTTGAGTTGGTGTTGCTAGTAACCATATCATCCTCTCAGACCTTTTCTCCTTTTGTCTTCAATCTTTCCCAGCTTCAGGATTTTTTCCGACAAGTCAGCTCTTCACATCAGGTGGCAAAAGGATTGGAGCTTCAGCAACAGTCTGGCAGTGAATATTCAGGTTTGATCTCTATGCAGTCCAAGATACTCTCAAGACCTCAGTCAATTCATTTCTGTCACTCAGTCATGTCCGACTCTTTGTGACCCCATGGACTATAGCTCACCAGGCTTCCCTGTCCATCACCAACTCCTGAAACTTGCTGAAACTTATGTCCATTGAATCAGTGATGCCATCCAACCATCTCATCCTCTGCAGAAAAGTTCTCCCCCTGCCTTCAATCTCTCCCAGCATCAGGGTCTTTTCCAGTGAGTCAGTTCTTATCCTCAGGTGGCCAAAGTATTGGAGCTTCAGCATCAGTCCTTCCAATGAATATTCAGGACTGATTTCCTTTAGGATTGATTGGTTTGATCTCCTTGCAGTCCAAAGGACTCTCAAGAGTCTTCTTAAACCACAGTACAAAAATATCAATTCTTCTGCACTCAGCTTTCTTTACAGTCCAACTCTCGAATTCATACATGACTACTGGAAAAGCTATAGCTTCAACGAGGCAGAACATTGTCAGCAAATGTCAGCAAAGTAATGTCTCTGCTGTCTAATATGCTATCTAAGTTGGTCATAACTTTTCTTCTAAGGATCAAGCATCCTTTAATTTCATGTTGGCAGTCACCATCTGCAGTGATTTTGGAGACCAAGAAAATAGTCTGTCACTGTTTTCATTGTTTCCCAGCCCATTTGCCATGAAGTGATGGGACTGGATGCCATGGTCTTCGTTTTTTGAATGTTGAGTTTTCAGCCAGCTTTTTCACTCTCATCCTGCACTTTCATCAAGAGACTCTTTATTTCTTCTTTGCTTTCTGCCACTATGGTAGTGTCATCTGCATATCTGAGGTTATTGATATTTCTTTTGGCAATCTTGATTCTAGCTTATGCTTCATCCAGCTCGGCATTTCACATGATATACTCTGTAAATAAGTTAACTAATTAGGGTGACAATATACAGCCTTGATGTATTCCTTTCCCAACTTTGAAACAGTTCCATTGTTCCACGACCAGTTATAACTGTTTCTTCTTCACCAGCATACAGATTTCTCAGGCGGCAGGAAAGGTGATCTGGCATTCCCATCTCTTTAAGAATTTTCCAGTTTGTTGTCATTCACACAGTCAAAGGCTTTAGTGTAGCCAACGAAGCAGATAAAGATTCCCCCACTCCCAACCCAGGATTCTCTTACTTTTTTTATGATCGAATGGATGTTGTCAATTTGATCTTTGATTCCTCTGGCTTTTCTAAATCCATCTCGAACATCTGGAAATTCTAGGTTCACATACTGTTGAAGCCTAGCTTGGAGAATTTTGAGCATTACTTTGCTAGCATACAGCACCACAATTTGAAAGCAACAATTCTTTGACACTTAGCCTTCTTTATGGCCCAACTAACACATCCATACATGACTATATGGAACTTCATGGACAAAGTGATGTCTTTGCTTTTTGGTGCACTGTCTTGATTTGTCATTGTTTTCTTTCCAAAGAGCAAGCATCTTTTAATATCATGTTTGCAGTCATTGTCCACAGTGATTATGGAGAACAAGAAAATAAAATCTGTCACTGTTTCCACTTCTTCCCCCTTCTATTTGTAATGAAGTGAAGGGATTGGATGCCATGATCATAGGTTTTGGAACATTGATTTCTAAACCAGTTTTTTTTTTTTCACTGTCCTCTTTCACCCTCCTCAAGAGACTCTTAAGTTCCTCTCCACTTTCTGCCATTAGAGTGGTATCGTCTACATATCTGAGGTTACTGATGTTTCTCCTAGCAGTCTTGATTCCAACTTGTGCTTCATCCAGCCTGACATTTTGCATGATGTACTCTGCACAGGGTGCAGAGTATTTAAAGAAAGAGGGTGTCAATATATAGCCTTCTTATATATCTTTCTTATTTTGATCCAATCAGCTGTTCCATGTAAGATTCTAAGTCTTCCTTCTTGACCCACATACAGATTTCTCAGAAGACAGGTAATGAATGAAAACTGACCTTTTCCAGTCCTGGGCCACCACTGAGTTTTCCAAATTTGAGGCATATTGAGCACAGCACTTTAACAGCATCGTCTTTTAGAATTTTAAATAGCTCAACTGGAATTCCATCACCTCCACTAACTTTGTTTTTAGTAGTGTTTCCTAAGCCCCATGTGTCTTCACACTCCAGGATGACTGGCTCTTACTGAGTGACTACACCATTATGGTTATCTGAGACCTTTTATGTGTAGTTTTTTTCTGTGCATTCCTTCCACCTCTTCTTACTCTCTTCCTCCTCTAGTAGATCCTTACCATTTCTGTCTTTTATCATGCCTCTCCTTTCGTGAAATATTCTCTTGATATTTCCAATTTTCTTGGAGAGATCTTGTCTTTCCAATTCTATTACTTTCTTCTACTTCTTTGCTTTTGTCATTGAAGAAGACCTTATTATCTCTCCTGGTATTCTCTAGAATTCTGCATTCAGTTGGGCATATTTTTCCCTTTCTCCAATGCCTTTCACCTCTCTTCTTTCCTCAGATCTTTGTAAAGCCTCCTCAGACAGCTACTTTGCCTTCTTGTACATCTTTTTCCTTGGGATGGTTTTAGTCACTGCTTCTTGTACATGCTAGGAACCTCTGTCCATAATTCTTTAGACACTCTCTTTACCAGATATAACCCCTTGAGTCTTTGACACCTCCACTGTTTAATACCTGAATGGCCTAGTGGTTTTACCTACTTTTTTTTAATTTAAGCCTGAATATTGCAATTACACTCTGATGATCTGAGTCACAGTCAACACAATACCTTGTTTTTGATGATTGTATAGAGTTTTTTCCATCTTTGGCTGCAAAGATTATAATCAATCTGATTTTGTTATTGATTATTTTGGCACATAAGTAATCCATCTCAATACAGAGATATAATCACCAATTCTTGTTAGAGCTCAGTGAAAGATCAATGGTTATGTACAGTAGTGTTCTGGCATCCTCTGCTGTAAAAAATAGAAATAATATAGCAAAGTAAAAATTTTGGAAAGCCTAGATTTTGTGAAGTATATCCTCCAATGAATATTTTTGTTGCTGTTGTTAAGTGGCCAAGTCATGTCCAACTCTCTGTGTCCCCATAGGCTGTAGCATGCCAGGCTTCCCTGTCCCTCACCATCTCCTGGAGTTTCCCCAAGTCCATGTCCATTGAATTGATGATGCTGTCCAGCCATGTCATCTTTTGTCTCATTCATAAACAATGAATGTTTATCCCTTCTTTATATAACAGAAAGCATAGTAGGCAATAGGACCATAGTATTGTACAAGAGAAACTAGGCACTATCTTTCATCAGCTGACATTCTACAGAAGAGAGAAAAGTAACAAATAAGGAAAACAAGATAAGCCCAAGTAGTCTTAAACACTAGGAAGAAAATAAGGCTAAGCAAGGGATGTGATGAGTGAGTGAAGTCGCTCAGGCATGTCCAACTCTTTGCCATCCCATGGACTGTAACCCACCAGTCTCCCCCATCCATGGGATTTTCCAGGCATGAGTACTGGAGCAGGTTGCCATTTCCTTCTCCAGGGTATCTTCCTGACCCAGAGACTGAACCCAGGTCTGCCACACTGCAGGCTCACACTTTACCATCTGAGCCACCAGCGAAGCTAGCAGGGATGTGATAGGTGATGACTAAATTATTATTTTAGATTTGATTGTCAGACAAATCTCTCTCTCAAGCTGATATTTAACCTGATACTTGAATTGGTAGAGAACTATGTTGTTCCAAAAAATAAGCATCCATGGCAAAGGAAACAGTAGATGCAAATACTTAACCAGGAGAATAAGCTCAGTACATGAGAAATAGAAAGAAGGGCAGCTTCCCAACTGGATCAAGTCACAACAGCATGATGAAAATGGCTTAGAGATATATGGAGACATCAGTGCACTTATTCTTCCAGACAGCTAGGGATGGTACCTGTGTCCTAAGCTCCTGGGCCCAAATTCACTGATCTTGAGCAGTGTCCATCTCATTGAACCTTTTCTATGTGTGTCAAACTTGAGGAAAAGTGGAAAAGCATAGAATTAAGAGAAGAATGAACCTGGGATACAGGTGAATGTTCAGAGTGGGCTGAGGTCAATTTATATAAAGTCTCCTAGTTCATGGGAAAGAGTTTAGAATTTGAGTGGGAAGGCATTTACAAGAATTGACATAATTTAATTTGTGTTTTGATAAGATCCCTCCAGGTACTATATGGAGACTGCAGAAGGCAAGATATTAGTATCAGGGAATCTCTCATGTTCATCCTTAAAGTGACCTTGGGGTTGTCACTTGCTATCTCAGTACCTCTGCTTCTTTATCAAATCATCAAAGATAATAGCCTTTTTCCTTGGGTTTGCATCACAGTTGTCCTGTGAAGGGAAGCTGCATGATGTCAGTGACTGCCCTGAGAAAGATAACATGTAAAAGGGAGATTGTTATTTGTGCTACTGACACCACACATTCCGACCTGACAACTATCTCTCACATATCAGCTTGTGAACAAGAGAAGATTAGTATATTAACTTCCCAGAAGGAGAGAGATAACAGGAACAGTGAGTCACTGGGGATTGCTTTGACACTGATCAGTTCCCACTGGCCAAGCTAATCAGAATGAAGAAAAATGTATTCAACCATGACCACTTCCTATCAATTAAGATTCCTGAATAAATGACAAGGACATCGTTCACCTCACTGCTCTGTTACTGTACAATAGTTAAGTACTTAAGGATAAGACATGACCTCTAACTGTTCAGTTACAGTCACACTTATAGGTGTTAAACAGAACAATCATCATATATCTATCCTAAATGGCACATATCAATCTGCAGAACTTATATAAATGAGGTTTTCAAGATGTCTAGAGATAAAAAACCAAGAGCAAAAATTTCTGCTTTGTTTCACAACATCTAGTCTTTTCTTCTTGAATATATAAAATAAGATTCTTATTTCATTTCCTCAAATTTTAAAAATAAAAAAAATTATATCACAGTAATATCAAACTGAAAAGAGTTTATTTTATATTGATTTTTAATGTAGATACAAACATGATTCTCTACCTCTTTCAAAATACAAACTATTTTCAATTGTTAGATAGCACTTGAAGGCAGTAAAGAAAGGGATTTTAAAGTGATAAAAACCTAGAAAAAAAGAATGCTAAGGAGGTGCAATGGAAATATTCAGGAGAGAGAGAAATTAATTAGGGGTAAGATTATTCAATCTCTGGGGTAATTCTGACTCAATGGACATGAGTTTGAGCAAGCTCTGGGAGATGGTGATGGACAGGGAAGCCTGGCATGCTGCAGCCTATGGTTTCTCAAAGAGTCAGACAAGACTGAGCAACTGAAAAACAACAACAGGATAATCCACCAGATTCAAATGAAAGGAAAGGTTAATTTTAGGAATAATGTCCTTAACTAAGTGACTGAACACAGATCTAAAAAAACAATGAAATTTTTTGCCTTTTGGTCATAGCAAGGATGCTTCATTATTATAGTAAGGAGGTCAAAAATCTAGTTATGCTTTTATCAAGTAGATATATGAATTAGAGAGATGTTGAATTTCTATATATGTCCACCTTCATTTTCTGATTATTAGCTGTGAGTCCATTGAGAAGAGTGTCAGGGGAGATTTGGGGAGAAAAAAAGGCTGGAAATAAGTTCAAATTCAGGAACATAATCAATCTCATTGAGTGCTGCAGTTTCAACTTTCCTAAACTCATTTCACTGGACTATCACGGCTCACAGAACAGTGTTTTTAAATAAGAAAACTTCCAACATTATGAGGAAGACCACTTGTTCTTATGCAGAGATTTCTCAGAAGAGTTCTGGTTATTCAAATGTGAGTAATAAAATAATGCAATGAAAATAAGTAATGAAATAATGAAAATAAGACTAATTTAAAAATCAGACTATAACTCAAACATTAATTCCATTATGTGTAGGCAATGTTGATCTTTGCCAAATTTGTTAATTTCCTTTAAGGGGAATTTGTAACTGAGCTACAATTCTGGAAAGCAAATATGCACTTGGCCAGAGTTAAGGGAAGGAGGCATTACAAAGTGCACAAGAAAATTTTTAGAGGTGATAGATATTGTATGTTTATTGGAATTGTGGTGTTGATTTCCTTAATATATACATAAGAAAAAACTTATCAAACTATATAGGCTTTAAAAGTGTGCAGTGTACTGTATTCAACTACATATCAATAAAACTCTAAAGGAAAGAAACAGAGTTAAGTGGTAGGATATGAGCTATTTAACTCATACAGTTTTAATAAATTCCAAAAAATGGTGCATATACAAATAAATTCTTTTTTTATGTTGCATTGGAATACATTTGATTGACAATGCCGTGTTAATTTTAGGTGTACAGAAAAGTGATTCACTTATACATATATGTGTACGTGTTCTCTTTCAAATTCTTTTCCCATTTACCTTACTGCAGAATATTAAAAATAACTCAAGTTCTTTTTTTATTTTTTAATTTAAGTTTATTTTAATTGGAGGCTAATTAGTTTACAATATTGTATTGGTTTTGCCATATATCAACATGTATCCACCACGGGTGTACACGTGTTCCTAACCCTGAACCCCGCTCCCACCTCCCTCCCCATACCATCCCTCTGTGTCATCCCAGTGCACCAGCCCCAAGCATCCTGCATCATGCATCAAACCTAGACTGGTGATTCATTGCACATATGATATTATACATGTTTCAACGCCATTCTCCCAAATATTCCCATGCTCACCCTCTCCCACAGAGTCCAAAAGACTGTTCTATACATCTGTGTCTCTTTTGCTGTCTCGCATACAGGGTTATCGTTACCATCTTTCTAAATGCCATATATATGCATTAATATACTGTATTGGTGTTTTCTTTCTGGCTTACTTCACTCTGTATAATCGGCTCCAGTTTCATCCACCTCATTAGAATTTATTCAAATGTATTCTTTTTAATGGCTGAGTTCAAGTTCTTAAGTGTTCTAAAATGTAAATTTTTTTGAAAGTAAAGCTTTATAATATGAAAAGTTCCTCAACCTTAAAAACATAAATTTTTTATCTGAGACTATACAGTTGAAGGATCATGAAGGAGGTTTCCTCTACCACAATAAAGGAGTACTTGAAGTGATCTAGAAGTTCACTATCTTAGCCCAAGCTGGCAGGTGTTACAAGAAATAGCCATGTATGAGGGTGCTACCTAGACTGTTCTTAGGGAAACTTCATGAGAGGATTTAACCAATAATTCAAGTTTCAAGCCTAGTTTAACTTTCTGTGTGATTTTTTTTTTCCTGCTCTCAACTTACTGTGCATTTAAAATTGGGACCATGTTTTATTTTTTAAATTAGTTTATTTAAAATATAAATTTATTTATTTTATTTGGAGGTTAATTACTTTACAATATCGTATTGGTTTTGCCATACATCAACATGAATCTGCCATATTTTCTGACATCAAATTACTGAAGTTCATTTTACATAAGTAAAAGATATGTCATGGTAGAGCCTCTCTTTAGTTAGTATATAAAATATCTAATACACATTACCAAACAATAAAAATATTTTATTGAAATTAAAATTGTAATATTTATCATGCATAAATTATACATATTTCACAAAGGAAATTATGCAAGTTCTCCTGAGTCAGCTCCTTCCTGTTTCATATGTACACTATACACTTATAATTTTTTATTGTCTTTTATATTCCCAATGAAATCACTACATATATGTGCAACACATATTCCTGGCACATATTATTACATTTACGTTTTTACATTGTTACATTATGCCCTTAGTGCAGGGTGTATATTTTATTCATTTTTATATCCTCAGTACCAGGAACACTTCCTAGTACTTGTTGATTTTTAACTTATAAAAAAGAAATGGAACAAGGAAGGGGAGGAGGATGTAGAGGAAAGGTAAGGAAGAAAGGGAGGAAAAAAAGAAAGAAAGAAGGAAGGCACTATCTTATCCTATTGATAAGATAGTTCCTTGTCAGCAAGTTACATTAGGAAATAGAAATTAAAAAAAAAAAAAAAAATGTCCATAGAGTCACAAACAGTCGGACATGAGTTAGCTATTGAACAACAAAAAAACTCACAGAATTTACCTTCAAACTGGTCTGTTTTTATATGTGTGTGTGTGTATATATATATACACACACACACATATATACTACTGTTTCTACTTCTGACTCAACTACACAAAATATATTCTTGGTCTAAACATATACGTTCAATACAAGTTTCCAATTACTCAGTAAAATATATGTTTTCGTGTGATGGACTTTAAAAAAGATTGTTTATCCCATGTACACATTGACCTACTTCTAATATACAGAATATCCAAATGCCAATTATAGCAATAATCAATAACCCATAGTTGACTTAGATTTCTGTTCTCAAGCAATAGTCGTTCAATTTAGAGATGAAAACATATTCCATATGGTTTAAACTTAGTCGCCTAGACATTAAGTTTAATCCCTGGGTTGGGACGATCCTGTGGAGGAGGAAATGACAACTTACTCCAGTATTCTTGCCAGGAGAATCCCATGGACAGAGGAGCTTGGTGGGCTATGGTCCATATAGTTGCAAAGAGTGAGACATGACTGAAGCAACTTAGCACACAGCCTAGGCATCAGATAAAAGTTATAAAGAAATCACTATTGTATAGCTAATATATATTTAATTGTTAAGGCGAGGTTTTAGTGTCAAGAGTCAGTCACTTGTCAGAAATATGGCTTGTATTTAATGCTACGCTAAATTTTTAGGTATTTTTAGTTCATTATATTCAATGAAACTCTATGCTTTCAGCATGTGTCTTTATTTATTACAGGCAAAATGTGTTTAAAACAGATTACACATTGATCTTTCAAAAAATATTATACTACCACATTTAGAAAGAAAAATGATATAAGAAAGATCTAATAACAATCTGATATGTATATATGAATTTTGAATGGTATTAACTCAAATTTATATTTTTCACGTTGTCATTTTTCATTACCATCATTAATATGGTATGCTTTTTTCTATTTACTCTATCAACTAAAAATGTTGATTTTAGCAAAAATCTATCTGTAAGTAGCAATTTTTGTAGCTCCTTTCATCTATGCTAAATTTGCATTACTATACACATTTCATAATATCCAACATTTTAACTTAAGCATAAATTTTCAAGTAAAATTTTTAAATATAGTAAGTTAACATTGAGATAGATTTTTCTTCTTTATAATTTAACAGTGCACATAAAACATTTAATATTTCCAAAATTACAAAGTAAAATGGCAAGCTAGCATTAACTAATCATATCTTCTTAATTGCATGCATTTAATATTTTTTAATCACATCTTCTCCTGCTAATTTTTGTGAAGGATATTCATCTAAATTGATTTGAAAGTGGTTTTAAGTGATATGCTGTGTTTATGCTCAGTTGTATCTTACTCTTTCTCACCCCCATGAACTGTAGCTCGCCAGACTCCTCTATCCATGAGGATTCTCCGGGCAAGAATACTGGAGTGGATTGCCGTGCCCACCTTCAGGGTTTAAGTGATATACCAATGCATAAACCACACAAATATAGACACACATGCACAGATACAATTTCTAAAACCATACAATTTGAAATACACTAAGTGTAAGTGGGTAAAATGTTAGACAAAAACTGGAACGAGTTGTACCAGTAATCAGAGTATAATTCCTTTAAACAAGTATATTTACAATTTGCTCAGGGTTTAGTCTTTGTACTATGCTATCACTATCCTGGTGATATAGCTTTGGATATATATATGATATAGGATATCATACCATCAGTTGAGTCCCTCAGTCATGTCCGACTCTTTGCGACCCCATGAATTACAGCATGCCAGGCCTCCCTGTCCATCACCAACTCC
>SJYA01013974.1:0-10471 GCA_006410615.1 Neotragus moschatus
GAGTTGGTGATGGACAGGGAGGCCTGGCATGCTGTGATTCATGGGGTCGCAAAGAGTCGGACACGACTGGGCGACTGAACTGAATCAGTATTAAATTACAGAAGTAGCACTGCGTTGTAGTTCAACTTTCCTCTCTTACGTATTATCAGATGGAAGACTTTATGATTACTGAGCGCCCAAGAATTGATGCTTTGAACTGTGGTGTTGGAGAAGACTCTTGAGAGTCCCTTGGATTGCAAGGAGATCAACCCAGTCCATCCTAAAGGAGATCCGTCTTAAGTATTCAATGGAAGGTCTGATTTGAAGCTCCAATACTCTGTCCACCTGATTGAAAGAACTGACTCACTGGAAAAGATCTTGACACTGGGACATTAAAGGCAGGAGAAGGGGACGACAGAGGATAAGATGGTTGGATGGCATCACTGACCCAATGGAGATGAGTTTGAGTAAGCTCTGGGAGTTGGTGATGGACAGGGAAGCCTGGCATGCTACAGACCATGGGGTTGCAAAGAGTCAGACATGACTGAGCGACTAAACTGAACTGAGCATAAAACCCAATTTCCTCAACTGCAAATTGTGGAGTATAATAGTGGGATACAATCAAAACATTGTGATGATTAATTCCAGATTACTGGAAGGATCAAGAAACTGCCTGGTGTTCTGGGAGATATTTCAGACCCACATGAAGGCTCATTCCTTCAGGGTAGTCACTCAACATATGCTGATTACTGAGGACGAACAGAGGAAGAAAAGAAGAGTTTGGAGAGTTACGTAGCCAAGTAACAGGTGCCTGTAGTCACTCCAGCTCAAAACCAGTGACGGAGAAGTTCACACTGGTGGACACGTGTGGTTGGACATACAATAACTCCCCTTACCCAATACCTGCAGTGGTCAGGCAGCCTTCCTCTCACTTCACCTGACTGTAAGAATAGTCAGGGTCACTTTATAGTAAATCTTGTTGCAACTTTTGCCATTGAGCCAGTTAGAAGTTTTCAACAAAGGAACAAAATCTTATCCACACAGGCAAAAAAAAAAAGGAGGGGGGGGGCATTAGTTCATTTTCATATCCAGCAAAAGCTCCTAAACCCGTAAGGGCAAGGATGAGAAAACTCAAAAGTCCTCTACAAACCCTGGATAAAAAGCAGAAGAGGAACAAGAAACACTTCCTGCTTGCAAATGCAGCTTCTATGAGTCAACATCTATCACACTTTCCAAAAAGCAGCCCTGAGAGAAAAGAATCAACACAGCAGCCACGGCAAGCCTTAACTTAACCCAAAGCCCTACTCTAGCAAGCCAAGTAACCAGCTGGGTTTGTTCTTGACCCCTTGAGGACAAGCTGGACTTACACATCTTTGTACTCCTTGAGGACTCGATTTGTATAAAACATGGCAGCATCATTCATTTCCTTCACATAGGGACCAGGCTTGGGAGCCTATAAAAAGAAAAAGCTGTCAGTGACTCAGGGCCTTTCTAGCCACATCTCCTGACTTTTGTCCCTTCCCTTCCATAGAAGCTGCGCAGCTCACCATAGCCACCCAACCCAGGGCCTGGATACTTTCGCTGACAGCTGACAGGTGATTGAACAACTTGCTGCCTCGGTTCTTCTCCCGGAAGGTCACCACTTCTTGGATCTGCTCGGAGATGGGTGCCAACAAGTCAGAAAGCTTGTTCTAGAAAAAAAGAGGCAGGAAAAGACAGAGGTTAGAGCCCTTCTATGTTTTATATTGCTCAGCTCTGATCTTGTAAGGCAAAAATTCTTCATGAACTACAACAAGCATGCAAATAAACTCTGTATTTATCTCCAAAGATTCATATGGCTACACTACTACTCAACACCTCACTCTCCTCAGAGCTCAAACTCCTCAGGCAGGATTTTGTGGTTCTTCATGATCAGGACCCATACCCCAGCTGTACCACAAGATTCTACCATTTCTGTCATTTGTCTTTTCTGTCCCACGAACAGGAGCTAGTAGCTCATTTCTGGGCCCTCACTCACAATGGGCTCTTCTCTTTCCATCTATCCACCTGATCCTCTGCTTCATGAGGAACAGCCCTCCAACCCCAGCCACACTGGCCTCCTATAGCCTCTCTCGTCAGCAGAGCCAATTCTGACACCTTACCATGCAACATTTGTTAATGGACCCATGTGAACATGTTTTTCTTTCTCATTAATTCTTCAAACACAAGGGCTTTGTTTTAGCCCTATTTTATAATCTGCACAGCCCTCAACACAGTGCTAGCCATATAGCAGCTGCTGAGAAGAAATCTACTGAATCAGATGCAATTAGAGGACTTGGCATTTGAGCAGGAAGCTTAGCATAATGGATGAATCTTGTGTTTCTGTGTTTTCATCCTTCCCACAAAGCTTGGTTTCCTGAACATCTCGATTCTCAAATCTCAGTATAAGAACAGTCNGCTAGCCATATAGCAGCTGCTGAGAAGAAATCTACTGAATCAGATGCAATTAGAGGACTTGGCATTTGAGCAGGAAGCTTAGCATAATGGATGAATCTTGTGTTTCTGTGTTTTCATCCTTCCCACAAAGCTTGATTTCCTGAACATCTCGATTCTCAAATCTCAGTATAAGAACAGTCTAAAGCAGGAGTTGGTAAACTTTCTGTGAAGAGCCAGACCGTAAATATTTCAGTCTTTGCAGGCCATACGGGCTCTGCTGCTATTTCTTAACTCTGCTGTTGTAGTGCATACAGCAACAACAGACAATACTTAAAAGAATGGACATGGCTGTGTTTCAGAAAAAACTTCACTTAAAATAGGTGGTGGGCCAGATCTGGCCTGCAGACTACAGACTGCCAATCCTTAATCTGAAGTAAGGGAAATATAATATTTCAGCTGCCTGAATTGTTGTGAAAAGTGTAGGGTTGGAAAAAAAGGTTTAGACAAATGCTTTAACCTTTTGTCTTTTAATTTTTAAGATTAAAAATTAGAGTCTAACATATTTAACATTACTTCTGCTACTTTTACACTGTTTAGGCATGTGGAGGGTTCACAGGTTTTACTACAGCATTAGCACGAAAACTTATTTTATTACCCCGCTACCTAGGATAGCCAAATGCAAAAAAGAATAAACAAAACAAAACTAAAATGTGTGGCTCTGAGAAAAATCTAAATTTTCTCTAATTTATTTTCATACTTTGGCAGCACAAAATATTGAGGTAGGAATAAAGTTAAACAGAGATGTCCCACCACTTAGGGTGAGGGGAGAGGCAATACTTTTACGATCTCCCCAGCAGTCTTACTAATAAAAGCACATCCCCAGTGGAGCAAAAGAATTACTTTCTAGGGCCTAATGAACTTAGGAGACAATATGATAAATTTGGGCTAAGCCATGAGGCTAGAAAAGACTGTCAAATGGCATATTCCCATAGTGGGGCCTAAAATCAGACTCTCCTGGGACTTGGTGCCTGGTAGGTCTATCTTAACATGTTGTGATAGCTCAGAAGAAAGCCCTCAAGCTGTCCTGCGCATCAAACCATAACAAAACCAACTAATAGTGAACTTACACCTGCTGGCTGCTGGCACTGAGAGGCTGTAACCAAGAGAGCTCGCTCTAACTTCAGACCTGTGTGGACCATCTCCGCCTGAAAACAAGAGGACAGGAAAAGAATCAGCTATCAGCGACACTTCACAACTGAAGAGGTCCTGATAAGAATAACTTGAAACCTCCACGTTCGTGTATTCTGGCAGCAACCCAGGCACTTCATGTTGATTTCTTTAAGTAATCCAGATTTCAGGAACTGACAGCAGAATTACATATACCATTGCTCCTTTTGGAACCAATCAGGGTTGCATATCCAGAGTTGGAAATGAAGATACTTAGGGCTTTCAAAGAAGTCAAGTTTGCAACTGCACGTGTGGTATGAAGTGTGTTGAAAAATCTCTACCTCTCATCACCAAAAAAAAATTGTTTTGCAAAACCAGAGGTAGGAGTAAAGGCAAATCCTAAGTGTATGCCTCAAATTCTTAAGGTATTTACTCCATAATGTTAAAGCTATTTTCAAGTGTTGGACCATGACCTATCACAGATAATTAAATCAACTTTGTGACATATAATAAGTACTTTATTAAGTGAAGTATAGTAGAACAATGAGTGCAATAATTTTAATTAGAATTTTTTTTTTTAAGGTGCAATACAAGTTGCATAAACACTATTTTGTGAAACATCTATCTTAACTGGTCTTCCCAGGTGGCGCTAGTGGTAAAGAACCTGCCTGCCAACGAAGGAGATGTAAGAGACACGGTTTCGATCCCTGGGTCAGGAAGATCCCTGGATGAGAGCATGGGCAACCCACTGCAGTATCCTTGCCTGGAGAATTCCATGGACAGAGGAGCCTGGCAGGCTACAGTCCATAGGGTCACAAAGAGTCGGACACGACTAAAGAGACTTAGCACACATGCGTATCTTGGTTACAAATATGTATTTCTTACTGAGGGCCATGGATAAATGAATNGCCTGGAGAATTCCATGGACAGAGGAGCCTGGCAGGCTACAGTCCATAGGGTCACAAAGAGTCGGACACGACTAAAGAGACTTAGCACACATGCGTATCTTGGTTACAAATATGTATTTCTTACTGAGGGCCATGGATAAATGAATTTTAAGAAGCATGAAGCTATAAGCACTACCACATATAAAAATTCAAAGTCAAGTCATATTTTTTTTTCTGGGCTTGTATTTTTTAAATGTAGAACTGATACGTTTTAAACTTTTTCAAATGTTATCTACTGTATAAAGTAAAAATGCAAGCCCCACACTCCTAAGTCCCAGTCCCACTCTCTAGAGTTAACACCACTGCCAACAGATGGTATGTAAGAGGCTTCAAATAGATCTTCCAAAGATCAGGCAAACAGTTTTACTGAAGGGTCAGGCTGATCCTAAACATGGTTACTGCTTACAAAGGATCACTCAAAGACTAGCAGGAAGGTTCTGGGTCCCGAAGAGAAAGACACAGTGGGAGCGGTGGTGACACGTGGGTAGCAGCAGGAAGGGAGGCGGGTGGAGAGCACCTGTCATTGCCTACTTCATATTCTTACTGTGGGCTAAGTGTGAAAATAACTCACATTAGCATAGTTTTAGCATAACTACCAAGCACAGCTTCATAAATGCTAAGTCATGACAATGAGTCCTTTGAATAAGCCACCCCAGGGTTGGTTATATAACATGGTGGGGTAGCATATTCTCACTACCAAGATAAGCAAAGCAAGCTATCTATATAAAAGAAGCCTATCAGAGCATATGATAAAAGCAGAGGGCCTGGAAAAAAATGTGAAAAACTGTTTC
Organism: Neotragus moschatus; assembly: GCA_006410615.1. Classification (NCBI taxonomy): domain Eukaryota; kingdom Metazoa; phylum Chordata; class Mammalia; order Artiodactyla; family Bovidae; genus Neotragus; species Neotragus moschatus. The sequence continues at coordinate 5,300 of SJYA01013974.1, forward strand.
AGTGCATTAGAATGAGTTCCTCAGTGCAAGCAGAAGAAGCCAGGAGCCCCTCAAGGGGCTCTTAAACCAAGGATGACAAGGATTTGAAGAAAGCCACCAGTCCTTAAAAGATGAAAAAAAGGCCCAAACCTCCTTACATGTTTCTGCACATCTCCCCCAATCTCTTTACTGATCTTGAGGTACTCTGCCACAGGACCGGCCAGCAGTGAGTCAAACGCTTGCACATATGGAGTTGTTCCTGCTGAAGACAGATACACCACCAAAATGGTCACACATGAGAAAGAGAGTTTGTTAAAGGTACTTCCAAAGGGGAGACGCAAGGTAAACACAGTAAACAGAAAGCGTGAGGTATAAGTCAGGAGCTTGCATTCTAGCTCCAGAATCACCATTAACTTCTTATGTGATCCTAGCCAAGTCCCCTTTCCTAACTAAGCTTGATTGTTTTAATCAACAGAATGAAAATAAACAAAATTACCCCCCACCAAAGTTCCTTTTAGCCTAACATTCTATAATTCAACTGGTACATGTGCAAAATGGTCAATCTGCCAATAATTTGGAGAGAGGAAATTTTAATATCACATGTCATTTGACTTATACTAGAGTCATTTTGCTAAGGAAAGAACAGGAAACAGCATACAAGCAGGAAGTTCTCATGTTAAAATAACTTAACCACAGGCCTCCCGGCATAGAAGTCACTTCCTCCCTTATCTTACAGGCGATGAACTTTCTAGATTAAATGTTTCAGCAAGTTAGCTCCAAAGAAGAGAATATACCAAGACAGAAAAACTGCAGGCCAGGACACCAAGTTTCACTCAAAGCATTCTACTGGTATGCATACCGCTTACCTTTTGCAGCACTGTCTCCATACCCACAGTGTGTGTCAGAGGCATGGGAGACTGCCTCCAGGCGGCCCACCACTCTCTCCAATCTTTCTACCAGATTTCGCATGTCAGCCATAATGTACCACCTGCTGGAACAGACCAAATGTTATTTGTTGCTTTAATATGACACAGAACCTAGGGAGGAAAAAGAAATAAGAATGCCCTGGAGATGAAGAAGATGCCAATTCTGAGGAAAAGAATCATTTTATAGTAAAATAAAACAGAAGATAGTCTAGCATATTTGCAGAAGCATAAAGACCTCATTAAGCAAAAGAACTACCCAGGAAACAGTGTTAACTGAAAAGCAAATACTTACTTATCCAAATACTTACTGAATATTTACTATGATATCATCAACTAAGTATTTGTGTAAGAATTTAGAATTTACAAGGAACAATCACATGTTTTCTCAGTTTATTAAGCCTCTCAACAACTACTTATGAATGGAAAGATAACTACTACATTCTTAAAGATAGGAAACAATTTCAATGTAGTTAAATGACTTGCTTATAGACACAAAGTTAGTTAGTTGGGAAGCCAGTACTCAAGTCTTCCGGCTCTAAGTTGAGTGTCTTTTCCTACATCCTGCTGCCTGCATGTGGAATGCCCAAGGCCAAGATGAACAGGATATTTATCTTACCCACAATAACTTATAGTCTCACAGAGAACTATACACTGTGCACTAAAACTATTAAAAACAAACAGAAAAAAATTTAAGATGACATAAGTTGCAGGCAAAATAACATAGGATTTCAGAGAGGAGAAGAATATATTAGCTGGAAGCGTCAGATAAGGCTATCAAGGAGAAGCTAGCTGCCAATTGGCCAGGCTTCAAAGGAGGATGGGCAGGATCTAGATATGCAGTAGAGAAGGAAAACAAGACATATCCAGAAGGGCTTATTATCGATCTTTTCACAAATACCAACTTAATGAACTAGCCTCATTCAATGTCTAATATCCTAAAGAAAGGAAGTTCCTCCCTTCTCAAAAGAAAAGGGACTTTTTCTGGTTTGTTTCCTAAACAAGTTTATCCTCTACCATCTAGACCACTACCTGGCAGGTAGAAAGTGTTCAATAAATATTTATGAAGTCAATGAACCTGAAGTATAGAATCTCAGAACTCCAGAGGGACAAGGGTTCTGACAGTTGCCCACAAACACATATAAGTAAGTGTTAATGTTATAAATATACATCAATATGAAGTGGCTGAGACTGTAAGTGATCTTGTAAAAATCAGTCAAGTGAAATTTGAGCCAAAGACTTGGAGAGATTTCATTTCAAAGCATTAATCTGGTCAGGTAACTGAAGACGAATGAACTCAACTCCCTTGAAGCCACCTAAAATGATGATAGAATCACAATTCCCTCAAAGATGACGACGTGACAGAATACCTCAATTTAACACACTGTCTTCCCTGTGGAAGAGAGAAGCAACTCACGAGACAAGCTAGGATCATCCCTGCCCACTCTTTTCTGTGTACAGGCTCTGATCTCTCAGAGGCTAATGATTTGCCAAAGCATGCTGTTTAAAAGCTAATCAAAGAGAAAGATGAGAATGTGAACCAAAAAACCTTTCCATTCCTTGGCCTGGAGAGGCAGCAGAAGCCTCCAAATTCTTACTGAAAATGAACAGACTATTGAGCAGACGAGAGGCATCCATAACTCTCCCTTACGTTACAGAATGATCACTGAGTATCCCAACTGTTGCCCTGTTTGTTCTGGGTACTATCCAGGGACAGACTGATATATATAATCCATCACATTATATAAATACCATCCATGGGGAAAGGCAGTGAATGCAATAAATCCCAAGTTACCTTCCATTAATAGATATCACTCATTCTGTTATAAAACATGTTCCTTTATACATAATGGATGCTATAGGTTGAGGTCACTGTTAACATGGTTACACAGTACAAGTGTCTCTACAGGCTGCCAGGGTTGCTGAACACTTACCAGTCTTAATAGCTTAATAATACAGCTTCATGGGATTTTGGTTTCTTCTTTTCCATTTTTCATTTGTACTTACAAGTTTTTAATTCTAAACAAGCTATCGTTCTGGTGTTTAACTTAAGCAGAATGAGAAAGGACAAAATGGCTATCATTAAAGCTAATCTCATTCCACCACTAATGAAATATAGGAAAACAGTACCTAGTTTTTTGTTTTTGGTAGGGGTGGACGAAAATGAGATGTAATGGCAAAGAATGTTTAGAATTGAAGGGACCAAAAGACATACTTCTTCTTATGCTCTGTGATGTATATATACCAGTCTTTAGGTGGTCATGTCCACTCCAAAGCTGTCAACTAGTATTACCATGTTACTATTCAGTCTACTCGCCGAGTATGCCACCACAACCACCTACAGACTAACAATTCCCAGAGCAGTATATCCAGCTCAGGCCATCCTTCTGGAATTCAGAATTTTAGATTGAGCTCCCACCTAGACATCAACTAGATGTCCCAAAGCAAATGCCCAAAACAGAACTCATCGTTTTCCCTAACACTGCTCCTCCAGACCCCACCCTCACTGTTTCAGTAATATAGCACTTACAGCACTGCCACCAACCACTTGAGGTAATCCAGATAGTAACCTGCACCCTAAAACTCACTGCAGCACTACTTACAACAGCCAGGACATGGACGCAACCTGTATGTCCATCAATAGAGGAATGGATAAAGAAAATGTAACATACACACAATGAAATATTACTCAGCCATAAAAAGGAACAAAACAGTGCCATATGAAGAGACACGGACACACCTAGAGACTGTAATAGAGTGAAGTCAGAAAAACAAGCATCATACAATATCATTTATATGTGGAATCTAGAAAAATCATACAGAAGAACTTATCTGCAAAGCAGAAATAGAGATACAGATGTAGAGAATAAACTTATGGATACCAGGGATGGGGAGGAAGGGGGATTTTTGGAGATTGGGATTCACATACATACCCTACTATATATAAAATACATAGGCTGTATGTTGTTAACCTGCTTCTTTAACTTATAAGTAAAGTGCATCATGAGAAATGCTAACCTGCTTCTTTAACTTATAAGTAAAGTGCATCATGAGAAATGCTGGACTGGATGAAGCACAAGCTGGAATCAAGACTGTTGGAAGAAATATCAATAACTTCAGATATGCAGATGACACCACACTTATGGCAGAAAGTGAAGAAGAACTAAAGAGCTTCTTGATGAAAGTGAAAGAGGAGAGTGAAAAAGCTGGCTTGAAACTCAACATTCAGAAAGCCAAGATCACGGAATCTGGTCCCATCACTTCATGGCAAATAGACGGGGAATCAATGGAAACAGTGACAGACTTTATTTTGGGGGGGGCTCCAAAATCACCGCAGACAATGACTGCAGCTGTGAAATGAAGACCCTTGCTCCTTGGAAGAAAAGTTATGACTAACCTAAACATCATATTAAAAAGCAGAGACATTACTTTGCCAACAAAGGTCCATCTAGCCAAAGCTTTGGTTCTTCCAGTAATCATGTATGGATGTGAGAGTTGGACTATAAAGAAAGCTGAGCACTGAAGAATTGATGCTTTTGAAATGTGGTGTTGGAGGAGACTCTTGAGAGTCTCTTAGACTGCAAGGAGATCCAACCAGTCCATCCTAAAGCAAAACAGTCTTAAATATTCATTGGAAGGACTGACGCTGAAGCTGAAACTCCAGTACTTTGGCCACCTGATTCAAAGAACTGACTCACTTGAAAAGACCTTGATGCTGTGAATGATTGAAGGCAGGAGGAGAAGGGGACAACAGAAGATGAGATGGTTGGATGGCATCACTGACTCAATGGACAAGAGTTTGAGCAAGTGCTGGGAGTTGGTGATGGACAGGGAAGCCCTGTGTACTGTAGTCCATGGGGTTGCAAAGAGTCGGACACAACTGAGCTGATGTATAAACTGATGTATAAAATAGATAACTAATGAGAACCTACTGTGTAGCACAGGGAACTCTACTCAATGCTCTNAGAGTTTGAGCAAGTGCTGGGAGTTGGTGATGGACAGGGAAGCCCTGTGTACTGTAGTCCATGGGGTTGCAAAGAGTCGGACACAACTGAGCTGATGTATAAACTGATGTATAAAATAGATAACTAATGAGAACCTACTGTGTAGCACAGGGAACTCTACTCAATGCTCTGTGGTGACCTAAATGGGAAGGAAATCTAAAAAGAGGGGATATGTGTATACATATAACTGACTAACTATGCTGTACAGCAGAAACTAATACAACATTGTAAAGTAGCCAAACTCAAATAAAAGAAAAAAAAAAAAA
>SJYA01013976.1:0-10690 GCA_006410615.1 Neotragus moschatus
GGAGGTTCTCAATATGTTCTTTGCCCCAGTTGACAGGGATTTTTGTTTTTAACTTTTTACTGAAGTATGGTTGATTTACAATGTGCCAATCTCTGTGTATAGCTGATGACCCCGTTATACACGGAAGACATTCTTTTTATGAAATATTCTTTTCCATTATGGTTTATCACAGGATACTGAATATAGTCTCCTGTGCTGTGTTAGTAGGGCCTGGGTTACCCATTCTATATGTAACAGTTTGTATCTGCTAATCCCACACTTCCACCCCTCCCTTCCACCTCCCTCTCCCTGCTGACCACCACAGGTTTGCTCTCTCTGTCTGTGAGTTTGCTTCTGCTCTGTAGATGGGTTCATTTGTGCCACATTTTAGATTCCACATATAAGTGATGCAATATGGGATTTGCCTTTTTCGTTTTTAGTTACTTCACTCAGTATGATAATGTCTGGTCTCACCCATGTTACTGCAAGAGGCAGTATTTTATTCTTTTCTTATAGCTGAGTAGTATTCCGTCGTATATATGTACCACGTCTTTATCCAGTTATCTGCCAGTGGATATTTAGATTGTTTCCATTTCTTAGCTGTTGTGAATGGTGCTGATTTGCATATAGGGGTGCATGTACCTTTGTGAATTGTAGTTTGGTCTGGGTGTCTGCCCAGGAGTGGGATTGCTGGATGGTATGGGAATTCCATTTTTCGTTTTCTGAAGAACCTCCACACTTTTCCGTAGTGGCTGAACCAATGTCCATTCCCATCAACAGTTCAGGAGGGTTTCTTTTTCTCCACACCCTTTCCAGTATTTGTTACTTGTAGACTTTTTAACGGTGGTCATTCTGGCAGGTGTGAGGAGGTACCTCATTGTAGCGTTGGTTTGCATTTCTGTCCCGGTTGCTGATGTTGAGCATCTTTTTATGTGCCTATTGGCCATCTGTATGTCTTCTTTGGAGAAATATCTATTAATGTGTTCTGCTTATTTTTCAGCTGGGCTGTTTGTTTTTTGTTGTTGAGTTGTATGAGCTGTCAGTGTATTTTGGAAATGAAGCCCTTTTCTGTTACATCATTGGCAAATATTTTCTCCCATTCTATAGGTTGTCTTTTCTCTCTCTCTTTTTTTATTTTTGTGGTTTCCTTTGTTATACAAAAGCTGGTAAGTTTGACTAGTTCCCATTTGTTTATATTTTTATTTCTATTGCTTTGGAAGACTGACCTAAGAAGACACTGGTACGATTTATGTCAGAGAATGTTTTAGACAGGGCTCTTCTTGAACACAGACTCTTGAGTCCTCCCAAGACCCATATCCTGGCCAGAAATGCATGATGTGATCTTCTCAAGGGGTGACTTTGTGCCCACCCTTCCCCACAAATGTTTGCTTCCATCTGTAAGAAAAACTAGCCTCTCCTCTGGTCCCCAGGGGCTGGGTTTGGGTCTCTTCCTTCCTTCCCTCCTGTGTGCAGCACCCACAGGAGGAAGCAGTGGGCGGCTGAGGTGCCAGAAAGAGCCTTGGTCCAACCAGGGAGCCGCCTTCCGGCCCCCCAGCGGCCCCCTCACCGGCCCCTGCCACCTGCTCCCTGGCCACTCCTGGGCTGACAACAGCTGGATGTCCTGTGTTCCCAGGATCCTGATTCTCAGTGGCTGAATGCCCCCTTTCTCTCCCTCCTCCATCACTTTTCACTGTCCCCCCCACCCCTGCCTGGCAGCCTTGCCCTCTTCCTTGGGTCCTCCCTCCTGCCCTTCTTCCTCTCAAGTGGCCGCCGAGTGGAGAAGCAAGTCCTCCCTGGCCTCCTTCCCTCACTGGGGGACTGGCTGCCATTCACGACATACTGGGGAGGGTGGTTGCTAAGAGCAGGAAGCTGCATCACAGGGGAGACGAGCCCTCCTTTTGCTTCCCCAAATTCTGGGACCTATGCTTTGCCTCAGCTGTCCTGGAAGTGCCCCACCATGGTCAGCTGACCTGACCTTTCCCACCACCCTTCTGACCCTACCAGTTAGCTGCATTACTGGTCAGCAACGTGTCAGCTGGGTCTCTGTCCCCATCACGTAGACCCCAAAGCCCGGAAGGAGATTCTTCCCATCCTCCACCTCCATGGGCATCAGCCCCAAATGTACATGCAGATCCTTCCTGCTTCTTGTCCTTTTCCTTATCTTTGAGCCTCACTTTTCCCCTCTGCCCAAGAGGGATAAGAGTGGTTCTGCCTCCTGGGGTTGTTGGGAATCAAATGGACTAATGTATGGCACATACTCCCTGGGCATTTGGTGGTGGTAAGCAAAGGGGGGGGTTTATAGTCAGTGGACTCAGAAGATAAGATTTGCCAACGCTGCAGGTTTGGAGGGCAAAGGTGAGAGGGGAACCAGGAAGGCTTCCTGGAGGAGGGAGGGTGTCCTACTTGCGACCCATATGAGGTGGATTCTGACATGCCCCCTCACCTTCTTCATGCAGGGGGCTGGCTGCACGGCACTCGTGGTGGCTGTGGTGGCCCGGAAGCTGGAGCTCACCAAGGCAGAGAAACACGTGCACAACTTCATGATGGACACTCAGCTCACCAAGCGGGTAAGGACACCAGCCCCGACACAGCCAGCTCACCTCCTGGTCCTCAAGGCTGACTCTCCCCAACCTTACTTCTGCACGCGTGCCCATGGGTCACACCATGCTGCCTGTGTATGCCCAGAGTGCCCCGAGCTGCGCCATGTGAACACCTCGGAGCTGTGCGCAGAGTCGTGGCTGTGGCCACAGGGCTCCACGTCCATGCTCAGTCACAGCCCAGCCGTGGGCCACTCAGCGAGAGGCAGGCACCCAGGTGCAGCTTATAAGCTGTATGACCTCAGCAGGTGGGTCTCTCTGTGCCTGTTTCCTCGCATATAAAGTGAGAGAGGTCCCACCATGTGTAGGTTCACCGAGGTAACGTTAGCAAGGTGTACAGAAAGGGTCTGGCCTGTGGAGAGTGATGTTTGTTAGGCACGCATGCACACACACACACACAGTACAGATGTGGCTGGGTAAACATAGCCCTGCCTTACAGTCCCAGGACCCCAGAAGGACACTTCCATTCCAGTTTCTGGGAGTTTCTGGAAGTTTCCAGAAGTTTCCAGAGCCTTCCATAGTTTTGTGCCTACTCAAGGCTTCCCAGGTAGCTCAGTGGTAAAGAATCCACCTGTCAATGCAGTAGATGTAGGTTTGATCCCTGGGTCGGGAAGATCCCCTGGAGGAGGAAATGGCAACCCACTCCAATATTCTTGCCTGAAAAATCCCACAGACAGAGGAGCGGGGCGGGCTAGAGTCTATGGGGCCACAAAGAGTTGGACACGACTGAGTGAGCAGCAACAGCAGAAGCAGCAAGGAACTGTTCTTTCTTTGGCCTCAGGTAAAAAACGCCGCTGCTAATGTTCTCAGGGAGACGTGGCTCATCTATAAACACACCAGGCTGGTGAAAAAGCCAGACCAGGCCCGGGTTCGGAAACACCAGCGTAAGTTCCTCCAAGCCATCCATCAGTAAGTCCAGCACCTTTCCCACTCGCGTTTCTGTGTCCACCTGGCACAGAGGCAGCCCTGGCTCGCGGGGAGGAGGCTGCAGACAAGGCCAGACAGCTCATCGTGGCTACATACATCATGGCCATTCCCGTTCCAGGTGGTCAGTTGGTTAGGGCCTACAGCTTCTGTGCTGGGTGGGATAGTGGGACCAGCACTTTTCCAGGACAATCACCTCTGATAAATCATGCAGACCACCCAACATAAGTGTCAGGAAGCATATTTTATTCTCTGGAATAGCCAAAATGCCTTTCCCCTTAGACAGGAAAGCAGCTTCCCCTTTGTACTTTGGCTTCCAGGAAGTTCAGAATTAAATTTGTGGCCTGATTTGTATGATCATGTGGGGGTAATTAGAGATTACTTAATTTTCTCTGTTGTCCCTTTTTCCTGAGAATTATTTAATCAAGTAGTTATCATGTTGACTGTGCATTGGAGTCACCTAGGGAGTGCTTTATAAAATCCCATAGGCCATACCAAATGCAGTTACAGTAGAGTCTGGGATACAGCCTGAGCTCAAGTTTAAGTTCCTCAGGTGAATCCAGTGTTCAGCCAGAGTTGGCAGACTTTTTCTGTAAAGGACCAGATATTTATTATTTCAGGCTTTGTGAGCCAAAATGCCTTTTATTGCAACTACTCAACTCTGCTGTCGTGGAAGGAAGGCAGCAAGGTGAATGGGTGTAACTATGCTCCAGTAAAACTTTGTTTTCTAAAACAAATAGCTGCCCAGAATTTGGCCTATAAACCGTAATATGCCAATCACTGTCAACAAGAAATATTATGTGAGTAACATACATAGTTTAAAATTTTCTAGTACCCACATTTCTAAAAGGTGAAAAGAAATAAGTGAAATTAATTGTAATATATTTATTCAACCCAATAGATAAAAATTATTATCACTTACTAATATGTGACTAATATAAAAATCATTAATATTTTAGAAAGTTTTTGATACTAAATCTTTGCAGTCTGGTGGGTATTTTACACCTACCTCCTGTTTTTATTCAAGTCACATTTAGACAAGTCACATTTCAATGTTCACTGGCTACATATAGGAGGTATGGGACAGTGCGCAGCTTAGAATTTATTTATTTATTTATTTTTAATTTATTTATTATTATTATTTTTTTTTGCAGCTTAGAATTTAAACAAGTCCAAATTCTGTGGGATCCGGCACTCAACAATAAATTAGAGTTGAGTCACATGGTACCTGATTTAAAGTTCTCAAGCATTTTAAGGCACTTCTCAGAATGAGCCTGTACATTCCCAGCTCTCACATTCTGGAAAACCTCATTCACAATTGGGCTTCCCTAGACTGAGCGACTTCACTTTCACTTTTCACTTTCACGCATTGGAGAAGGAAATGGCAACCCACTCCAGTGTTCTTGCCTGGAGAATTCCAGGGATGGGGGAGCCTGGTGGGCTGCCATCTATGGGGTCACACAGGGTTGGACACGACTGAAGCGACTTAGCAGCAGCAGCAGGAAAATCAGATGGATTCTTGCCCTAAGAACTCCTCAACCAGACTCAGGGGCTGATGAATCAGAGAGTGAGGAAAACAATGTTAGGGTCTGAACTAGTACAGCAGGAAGGCGATCAAGTCAGCCATAAGGAACAGAGATGGGAGGCAGGACTGCAAACCCCTGTGTGAGCAGGAGAGTCAGGCAGCTTGCTGTGGGGAGACTCCAGGGTGTGGTTAGTGTGGTCAGCTACTGGGGCACCGCAGGGTAGTGTGGCTGTAGAAGACCAGGCCATGAGTGAGGAAGCTCAGCTAGCTAACTTTAATTTTTAAAATCCTGTTTGCTCATTTTTCCTCTTTTTAAAGAATAGCTTTGTTAAAGTATAATCAACATACAGTCAACTGCAGCTATTTAGAGTGCTCAGTTTGATCCATATTAACATAGGTGTACACCCATGAAACTCACTACGGTCAAAATAATTCATTGCCCTAAAAGTCTTTTTGAGCCCCTATCATCTTTGTCTCTTAACTAGAGACTTTAGTCCATTAACATTTATTGTGTTTACTGTACCATCCTTGTTTTTTAGCTAGAGTTTAATCCATTTACATTTATTGTGTTTACTGTTATGATTGAATTAATTTGTCATGATAGAAATCTCTACTTCATAAGACTGTGAGGAGGTCTAAATGGAGTGATATGCAAAAATGCCTGGCCTAGTTCATGGCACAGAGCAAGTATTCAGTTAACACATGGTACCCCCAACCTCTGCTTCCATTATCACCCACAAAGCAGGGAAAGAAATCGGTACCCCACTTACTTGGCATCACTGTGCCCAGGTGTTTGTGCTATTTGCTCACAAGACCCTACAGCCCTCCTTGTTGACCCTTCAAAGGTTGTTTCCTGACCACAGGGTCCCAGTCTGGTCTCTGCCACCTAACTGTGGGGCCTGAGCAAGTGACTAAGCTACTTCAAGCTTCGTTTTCTTATCTGTAAAGTGGAAACAGTGGTGGCATCCCTCTTCTCCAGGAATGGAGTGTGGATCGAACACAGTTGGGGTGACCAGATGGCTTGCCTGCGCCTGTCTGCCACATAGTATTTCCTGAAAATGGGGACTGCCGTTGTTGTTGACACCCTCGATATGTTCATTTGGTTATCCCACAAGAATTTCCTCTACCAGCTGGTGTGCCAGGCTTGGGGGGCATAGACATGTCTCTGCTCTGGACTTTGCTCTCAGGGATATCCCTGAAAGTTCTCTGGGAGAAGTTGGAGGGTAGGAACTGAGGACAGTTAAGTCAGTGGCGAAGGCACCTGCTCTCTCAGTTCCCTGTGTTCTTTTGCTCTGGGGCAGGACTGTCTCACTCACCTTCACGTCCTCCTGCACCCCCCTCAAATCAGCCTTATAAGAACAGCTGATGAAATCAAGCACATTTGGACTAGGGCCTGAAAGATGGATGGGGTTTGCATAGAAACCAAGAGGTGGGCATGCACACCAAGGAGTGTGCCCCGTTTGGACAGAGGTGGGCGGTGGGAATGAGCACAGTGCCCAGCAGACAAGAGGTGCCGCCTGCAGGCACGAGGGAGCCATGGCACCTTCTGAGCTGGAGAGCCCCCACGGCGGGAGTGTGGTACGAGCAGCCGATGGAAAGGGAGAAATGGTCTCAGAGGGGACAGACAGGGGACACAGCATACAGTGTACACGTTTCCTAGGGCTGCTTTAACAAAGTACCACAAGCTGGGTGGTTTCGAACAGAATTTGTGATCGCACCACTCTGGAGGCCACAAGTCCACAGTCAAGGTGTTGGCAGGACCATGCTCCCTCTGAGGACGTTGGGGGAAGGTCTGTCGCGGGCATCTCTCCTGGCTGTTGGCAGTCCCAGCGCTCCTTGGCCCATGAAAGCGTAGCTCCGATCCTCCACCTTCATGTGCTCTCCCTGTGTCTTCACATCGTTTTTCCTCCCTGTGTGCGTCCAAATTTCCCCCCTTTATAAGGATACCAGTATACCAGTTATCTTAACCTGATTAAATCTGTAAAGACTCCATTTCCAAACAGTCACATTGTGAGGTGCTGGAAGTTAGGACTTCAGCATATCTTTTGTGGGGACACCATCCAACCTGCAGCAGGAAGGTTCCAGAGAGGCCAAGAATGACTTTCCCAGGGCAGGCATATCCATGGTTCTTTAGCAAGCCTCCGTTTTCTCTCCAGGGCACCCTCAGACTTCCAGTGTTGGGCTTGCCGGCATCTGCCTCCGCTTCTCCAGACTGAGAAGTGGGTCCTTCCAGGGTTGCTGACAACACCCAGGATGGGTGGGACCCAGGGGTCCTCTCCAAGCGTCTGTCACATGTTGGATGTGCAGGGGTTGAGTTTGGACCAGTGAGGAGGAAAAAAAGAGGCCTGCCTGAAATGGTCTCCCTAGGCTGGCTTAGCTACACAAGGGGCGGAGAGAAGGGGTGAGGACGAATCCCCATGCCCGCATAGGGAGCCATCCCTAGGCCCAAGGTCCCAGAGGCTGGGTGGCAGTGCAGGTTCAAGTCCTGGTAGGAGGCTAGTAGGCACCGGCTTTGCCCCCCTCTGAGCCTCGGTTTCCCCCTCAGGAAATGTGTGGGCACAGTTTTCTGGACTAAATGCCGTCTCCAGGGCCAGGAGCTTGGTAGAGGCTGGATTACAGCGCGGTTGCAGGGCTGCAGGCAGCCGCATTTGCTGGGAGGGCCCTGTTGGAGAGAGGAAGCAGGGAGACAACGCATCCCTGAGGGCGGGCTCCACCCCCTCAGAGGCCGGACCTCTCCCAAGAGCAAGGGCCATGGGGTGGCGCACATGGGAGGTGCGCTGGGCTGGGTATGGGCGCCCAGCTGTGCTGAGCTTAAAATTGCCTTGTGGTTTCTCTCTGCTCCGCCGGGTCCCACCAGAGCGCAGAAGTAAGTGTCTTCCTTGGGGGTTAGTGCATGTGTGCTGAACCATCCCCCAGGCCCTGCTGCCCCCTGCATGCCAGGAGGGGACGGGCTGCAAGGGGACCTCCAGCTTGCCCCTCATCCCCCAGCTGCATACCCCACAAGGTGACTCTGGGTGGGGTGAGTTGCATGGAAGACCCCTGACCCCACTGCAGCCTCTGCACAACCCCACCTGCCCACCTGTCCCCCAGGCTCCGGAGTGTGAAGATTGAGCAAGGGAAGCTGAATGACCAGACCAACACACTCGCAGACCTGGCCAAGGTGAGGAGGGCAGGGCAAGGTGGGGCAGCTCCGGGGGCCAGAAGGGGTTGTTGGGCCTTCAGGGGAGGATGAGGAATGTTAATTGCTCAGTCGTGTCTGACTCTTTTGTGACCCCATGGACTGTAGCCCGCCAGGCTCCTCTGTCCATAGAATTCTCCAGGCAAGAATACTGGAGTGGGTTGCCATTCCCTTCTCCAGGGGATCTTCCCAACCTAGGGATCCAACCTGGGTCTCCTGCATTGCAGGAAGATTCTTTACCATCTGAGCCATCAGGGAAGCCTGGTAGAGGAGGAGGAGGGGTGTTCAGTAAAGAATCAGGCCCAGCTCCTGCCAGGGAGGGAGGATCAGTGCCAATGCCCATGGTACAGGCCAGGGGTGCAGGGCAGGGGGCAGCCACTGTGAACCTGAGCCCTGTCTGCAGGGGTCCAGTTGTTAGAGAGATGCCAGAAATCTACATCTGTGTGTAAAATCTTTACTTTGGAATGTTGGTGGCTATTTTACACTTTTAATTAATAGGTCTAATAAGAATATGTAATTAGTGTCTAAATTGGTGAACTGGTGCTTTCATATTTAGAAATGTCAGCTACATAGAGGCTCTAAAGTTTAAAAGAAAAACAAATTTCTTTTCCTATGAATATACGTTCAAATTATAGACTTCCCAAGCAGCTCAGTGGTAAAAGAATCCACCTGCCAATGCAGGAGACCCAGGTTTAATCCCTGGGTTGGGAAGATCCCCCGAAGGAGGAAATGGATACCCACTCTAGCATTCTTGCCTGGAGAATCCCATGGACAGAGGAGCCTGGCGGACTACAGGCCATGCAGTCACAAAGAGTCAGACATGACTTGGCGACTAAAGAGGCAAGAGAGCAGAGCCTCAGGAGAAAGCTTATTTGTATAGCAATTAAATATCTTTGAGGAGATTAATCGCCAGAGCTCTGTAAGATCAGTTTCTGTTAGAAACGGATCCCTTTGTGAGTTCTAACGTCAGGTCCCATCCGATTTCTCGCTTTGTATTCATCCATTAGAAGATACGTCAACTGCCTCAACTTCAGTTGGGCAAGCTCTTAGAACTTCTCAACTCCCATCTGCCCTTTCACAAATAGTTCACGCGTGAACTTTGCTAATTGACTCCATCTCCTAATCAATTAATAGATCTGAGCCTAATTTAATATTATCCTTAGAAAATGTGTCAAGATTGGGAACTCATGTACACCTGAGATGAAAAAATTAAAATTAAAATTAAAAAAAAAAAAAAAAAATGTGAAGTCCTCTTCTATTTTACTAGTCATACTCATCACATTTTGGACTCACTCTCTTCATCATTAGCAAGCGAATGCAATTTAAAGGAGTTCCCTAGTAGCCTCGTGGGTAGGATTCCAGGCTTTCATTGCTGTAGCCCCAGATTCAATCCCTGGTCAGAGAACTGAGATCATGCAAGCCATGCAGTATGGCCCACATAAAAAAAGAATGCAATTTAATTTAATACTAACCTACATAAACTTAATTTGGAAGGGAATGTTACAGAGGAAAAGACTTTCTAAAAGCCTGAAGAAATAATTCAGTTGGTAGTAGAAAGAGCATAATCCTAAGAGCATATAAAGTCCTTGGCCAATTAATTTGATGTGAATGAGATAACAGCTCCAAATATATATATGAAATGCCTTTGAAAAACAGGTATATTATAGTCTGGATTANGGAAAAGACTTTCTAAAAGCCTGAAGAAATAATTCAGTTGGTAGTAGAAAGAGCATAATCCTAAGAGCATATAAAGTCCTTGGCCAATTAATTTGATGTGAATGAGATAACAGCTCCAAATATATATATGAAATGCCTTTGAAAAACAGGTATATTATAGTCTGGATTATCCATTATCATCCTTACTTCATGAGTGTAGATGATTAAAATGTGAATTGCTAAAAGTTATTTAAACCTGTCATTATAGCAGTATGCTCCTCTCAAAATACATTTAAGGAAGGTTTCTTTGAAGTAAGTCTTTCACTGGATTGGATGATATGGTTTCTAATTTTTTTTTAATTTAATGAGGTTAAAATGTTTTGCAGTATTAAATTTTAATGCTTTCCAAGGTTGCTGATTTAATTCGTATCTCTCCAACGAAAACAAAATATATAGTCTAATAAAAACTTAAACCTCAGAGAGGGCCAAAAAGAACCATTCAGCGGCTGTTTGTTCAGTTGCTCAGTCGTGTCCAACTCTTTGTGTCCACGGACTACAGCCTGCCAGCCTCCTCTGTCCACAGAATTCTCCAGGCAAGAATACCTGAATGGGTTGTCATTTCCTTCTCCAATCCAAGGGCTGAATGCTTCCAGATGTTACTCCCTGGCCTTGGGGACTATGTGGTCCCTTGAGGCAGGCTGGGATGAGGGTCTGTGGCCCTAGGAGGGCCCCAGAGGTATTTGTTCACCCTGGGATGGGATTTGTTTACCAGTAACAGGAACCAGAGATCAAATTGCCAACATCCACTGGATCATGGAAAAAGCAAGAGAG
>SJYA01013977.1:0-10693 GCA_006410615.1 Neotragus moschatus
ACCTCTGTCCTTCCAGAAAGTCTGCTCCCGGGAGTTGAGACAGGAGCTCAGCCTGAAAAGATGAGGGGATGCTCTGTGCAACGGGCACGGGTGTAGCAGAGACACAGAGAGTGACCAACGAAGCCCCGCTTTCCTGCTCGTGAGCAGAGGAGTGTGGAGCCGCTCCTGCTTGGAGAGTGGAGGGTAACTTCTCCTAGTCTCTGGAGTAGGCGAAAAGCCCACTCCACTGCCAAGACAGCTTATTGTAAGAGTACATGAATACTCCTCCCATGTGTCTGAAATATGCCGACTGATGCATTAACTTTCCCTGCGTTTGCTGCTGCTCAGTCTCTAGGTCATGTCTGACTCTGTGCGACCCCAGGAACTGCAGCCTGTCAGGCTTCCCTGTCCTTCACTATCTCCCAGAGTTTGCTCAAACTCATGTCCATTGAGTCAGTGATGCTATCCAACCTTCTTACCCTCTGTCACCTTCTTATCTCTTGCCCTCAATCTTTCCCATCATCAGTGTCTTCTCCAGTGAATTGGTTCTTCGCAATCAGGGGCCAAAGAACTAGAGCTTCAGTTTCAGTATTCTAGCAGGTTTTATTCCGCTGGTGGTAACTGTATCAGAATTCCAGATTCAAGNCTCTTGCCCTCAATCTTTCCCATCATCAGTGTCTTCTCCAGTGAATTGGTTCTTCACAATCAGGGACCAAAGAACTAGAGCTTTCAGTTTCAGTATTCTAGCAGGTTTTATTCCGTTGGTAGTAACTGCATCAGAATTCCAGATTCCTAATTGCCGCTTAGGCTTCTTTATGGTCCAGCTTTCACATCCATACATGATTACTGGGTAAACCATAGCTTTGACTATAGGGATCTTTGTCGGTAAAGTAATGTCTCTGCTTTTTAATACACTGTCTAGCTTTGTCACGTCATTTCTTCCAAGGATCAAGCATCTTTTAATTTCATGGCATCAGTCACCATCTGCAGTGACTTTGGAACCCCAAAAAATAAAATCGGTCATTGTTTCCACTTTTCCCCAACTATTTGCCGTAAATTGATGGGACCAGATGCCATAATCTCAGTTTTTTGAATGCTGAGTTTTAGTCCAGCTTTTTCATTCTCCTCTTTCACCCTCATCAATACTCTCTTTACTTTCTCTTTGCTTTCTGCCATTAGAGTGATACCATCTGCATATTTGAGATTATTAATATTTCTCCTGGCAAACTTGATTCCAGCTTGTGAATCATCCAGCCCAGCATTTTGCATGGTGTACTCTGCATATAAGTTAAATAAGCAGGGTGACAATACATAGCCTTAGAGTACTCTTTTTCCAAATTTGAACCAGTCCATTGTTCCATATGCAGTACCAACTGTTACTTCTTCTCCTGCATACAGGTTTCTTGGGTATCACCATCTCTTTAAGAATTTTCCACAGTTTGTAGTGATCCACACTACATAGCATAGTCAATGAAACAGAAGTAGATTTTTTTCATTCCCTTGCTTTTTTCTGTGATTCAGCAGGTGTTGGTAGTTTGATCTCTGGTTCCTCTGCCTTTTCTAAACTCAGCTTGTACATCTGAAGTTCTTGGTTCACATACTGCTGAAGCAGAGCTTGAAGGATTCTGAGCATAATCTTGCTAGCATGTGAAATGAGTGCAATTGTATGGGAATTTGAACATTCTTTGGCATTCATTTCCCTGAGATAAGGTTATCAGCAAAGAGAATACCCTGTACCCATTGAATACAAACAATACACACAACACCTGTGATATTTACAGAGTGGGCTGCTCTGATCCACAGGGCCCTTGAAAGAAGGAATATCTTGTCAGAAACTCTCCTCCTGGAACTTATTTAGGTAGCAGCATTTCTGGAGTAACCAGAAGGGATGGAAAAGTAAAGGAAAGAGAGAATAAAGCTCCAGTCACTGAAGATGGAGTGTTTGCAGGTGAAAGTCAGCAGGATACACAATCTTGGCCTGAATTTTAAAAACCAGAGACGAGCTTCCAGGTCACACAGTCATCCATCAACAATGTGCCCTGGAATTTCCCTTAACACACTGTGAAATATTTCAGCATATATAATCTGAACTGTCATTGAAGAGTTAATTTCACTTTAAGGGATTCTATCTGGGGGGATATTGATGGGCTGAAAACAGGCATTTCTGGAGAAAAGATCTTAGGTTCCTTTTTGCACTGTCCTGCTCCAAATTCCTCTCTGTAGGGCAACCCAGGAATTCATAGGTCCTTGGCTCTGAGGAGCAGACCTGGAAGTGCTTTGACAAGACCTCTAGCATAGCACACTGGACAGAGAAACAACAACCCCGTGCAGGGCTGCCCACAGCCAGAGCCCCATCTGCTCTCTGGGTTTGTGCTCAGCTCCCCCGCAGCCCTGTATCACTGTGTCACTCAGAGCACAGTAGTACACAGCCGAGTCTGATGCTTGCACTGCCTGTTTCTGCAGGTGGAAGGAGCTGTCACTCTTAACAAGAGTGGCCTGAAAACCTTCATGCTCTTCCTTCTTGTCTGCTGTTAAGCCCTTCAGGAGGAGTTGAGGAGCTTTGCTGAGATGCTGGATGTACCAGAAAAGATAGACATTCGAATATGTGGTAAGTGCCTGGTAAGTGCAGTTCAGGGTCATGAGAGCCCCCTCTGAGACAATCACTGGGCCTTCTGTCTGGTTCACTGAGTCACCATTGGTCCCTCCTACAAGAAAATCACTTTGTTATTGTAGAAACGTACAGGTGGAGAGTTTTCAATCAGAGAAGAAAAATACAACTTAGTTATAACAAAGTGAAAAATCATTAACATTTGGGGTAAAATGTTACTTACTGAATATTAAGATGATCAGAAGAACTGAATGAGTTACAGGATGCATGTTCGCAAAAGAAAACGATCCTTGTTCCCTGGAATACACCAGTCAAACAAATCTAGTCTCCATCTGGATGTTACAGAAGCTCCTCGCTCAGAAACTGAGAGCCCCTTTCTGTACTGCAGCAATATTTTGTATTGTGGCTACAAAGCAGGCAAGTGAAACCAGCTCCTGAATACAACGAGGAACCGCATCTGAAGGAAGCCCCGCCCTCTGGTGGTGATCGTGAAAATTGCACTATAGTCGAGTCTGACCTATTTCTGCTAATAGCTTGTGGGGTACATACACGAGAATGGGGCAGGACACTAAGAAGAGAGTCCTGAACATAAGCGTGCCAAGGGAAATATTATATTATTACTTCCATAATTTTTTGCATGGTACAGGTATCTCTAGCTTCGCAAGAAACCCCAGTTACAGTTTCTAAATGGAGTAGTCAGAGTTTCCTTCCTTGTGGCTCTGATTCCCATGGGTCAGAGAAGGATCCCTCTGTATGGAAAATGCTTCCTCCTCAACCCAAGTCATCTCTCTGAAGTAGTGATATTCATGTTGACTTTGTCAACATGCCATGGAGAAAAGTTTATCTAAGGCAGGTGTCAAATAATGTGCAGTTAAGTGTAAGGTTATTATCCTGATTTATCATGGAGTGACAGATTTGTAAAACACAATAAAAGTAAAATACGTGACTTCTTTTTCACTGATAATGGCAGAGTTGAGCTTCCAATTGAAAAACTATTTTTGGACCTTGAACATCAGGGAGCACAGAGATAAGGAAAACAGGTGAGATGAGCACTAACATTGCCCAGCTTCCTTCATGGAGGTGGCTTCCAGGCAGCAGTGCAGGAGGGATTTACCAAAATAGTGCAGCTGTCTCATTGTGGGACTGAGACAGAATAGGAAAACAGAGATCCTGAATACCAAAAAATTGTGGATCTCTGTACAGGAGAGGAGGAATGTTGACAAAAATGGAGAGAGAGAGAGAGAGAGAGAGAGAAGCACAAGGCAGGAGTGGGAGGAGTCAGCGGGGAGGCAGTTGGACCATCATTGGATGACGACAACTTTACACCTTTAGCCTCAGGAGGACAGGTGGCCTTACTTCAGTAACCTGGTTCTTGAAACACAATCACTATCATTTTATGTCTTGTCATACAGTTGTTTTAACTCAACTAAGTATTTCTTAGAATGTCAAGTTTAGATGCTTAATATGTTCACCAGGGACTCTCCATTCCAGAGGCATGTGCACGTGGTGTTCATGTGTCTTCTGTTTATTTGTTTTATTGAGGATTCAGGAATCTCTATGGAAAGAACTGTTTGCTCAGTGTCTGTCAGCCCATTTGTCTGGTTTCCTGTGCAATTCTCTGGGCTAGTGAAGTGAACCCAGAAGATTTAACGCGTCATTTCATAGCTTGTTTTCTTTAGGGTTGGGTTTATCTTATGCAAAGTAATACCTTGTTATGGTAAGAAGTCAAAACATTGTTCTTGCTGACATACATCATTCTAAGTCATGGGGACACTGAGGCTGCAGACAGCTGGGAGGTTGCCTTACACGGGCTCTCAGGGCAGTGCTGTCAACCCAGGAACAATGGCTGTGACTCTCAGTTTAATTAAGTCCAATTTGTTTATTTTTGGTTTTATTTCCAATACTCTAGGAGGTAGGTTAAAGAAGATCGTGCTGTGATGTATGTCAAAGAGTGTACTGCCTATGTTTTCCTCTAAGAGTTTTATGGATTCTGGCCTTCATTCAAGTCGTTAATCCGTTTTGAGTTTATTTTGTGTATGGTGTTGGGAAGGGTTCTAGTGTCATCCTTTTACCTGTGGCTTTCCAATTATCTTCCAATTAAAAATAAATGTTTCTAAATGACAATGACCAAGTCAGTTGAACTCAAGAGCAATCTTCTTCAAATGATACCTAATAATGGACACAGAATTTCTCAACAGTCAAAATGACCTGTTTTTTCTAAAATAGGGTATTTTTTTAATGCGCGGTTGTTTGCTGACTTGTTCTGTTTTGTTTTTGTATTTGGCNCATAAATGTTTCTAAATGACAATGACCAAGTCAGTTGAACTCAAGAGCAATCTTGTTCAAATGATACCTAATAATGGACATAGAATTTCTCAACAGTCAAAATGACCTGTTTTTCTAAAATTAGGGTATTTTTTTTTTAAAGCGCTGCTGTTTGCTGAGTTGTTCTGTTTTGTTTTTGTATTTGGCTGCGCCGGGTCTTAATTTCGGCTTGTGAGATCCAGTTCCCTGAACTCCGGGAGTTGGTGATGGACAGGGGAGCCTGGTGTGCTGCAATTCATAGGGTTGTAAAGAGTCAGACATGACTGAGCGACTGAACTGAACTGAACTGACCAAGGATCAAACTCAGGCCTTCGGCATTGGGAGCGCAGAGTCCTATCGCCTGGACCAAAGTTCCCCTTAAAATTAAGCCTTGAGTCAAGTTATCATGCTGGCAGGACTCTGGCTCAGCAGATCACCTAGGTTCTCTTAAACTTTTGTGCATGTTCAGCAAACCCTAGGCTTCAAAATACATTCTGGAAACTTAGAGAGTTGTCTGCAACGTGGAAACCAAAACCAGACATGATTCCTATCTCAAATTGCTTTCAGGTGACTGAGGAGCAGGTTAAAAAAAAAAAAAATCCTCTACCCGGTGTGTAGTCCCACTAGCCTGGACCCAGAGACATGGAAAGAGGGATCAAACCGGAAGTAGAGAGCTGACACAGTTACCACCCGGGGAGTAAAAACTGCTTGGATACTTCCCTTTCGCTGTTCAGACTTCGTTTTGTTTTTTCGTCTCCCTCTCCCTTCCTAGGCCCTGTTTATCAAGATGTTGAAGCCCCAGTGCTCAGGTGTCCAACACCCAGTGTGCAAGACTCTAGGTTGTTTGGAGAAAATCTATGTTTACCTTCAGGTGGGTTTTCAGACATCCTCCCTGTTAAGTAAGGATGGGGACTGCATCCTCCAGGAATATTAAAACCATTATAACTATTAAATTCTGCATTTTTATAGTTGTGCCTATAAACTTTTAAATGCCAATGATTCAGTGTTTATGCCACATCTCCTAGACGCCCAGAAATAAAACATATACCTCTTTTCTCCTTCTGTGTCCCCCACTGTCCTTACAGAAAGTCTGGTCCCAAGGTTGCAGACAGGAGTTCAGCCTGCAGAGATGCGCAGGGTAAACTCTGTGCAATGGGCCCAACTGTAGCAGATACGCAGAGACTGACCCAAGTGGCTCCACATTCCTGCTCAGGAGCAGAGGAGTAGGGAGAGGTTCCTGCCTTGGGAGGAGTTGATACTTGCCCCTAGATTCTTGGAGCGGGTGAGAAACTCATTCCACTCCAACAGCAGTCTGCCTTCAAACTGGGTAGAGGATGAAAATATCCTTTTTGACAGTGATCACATCATCTCAGGGGAAATTAATTCATCATTCAATCAAGTTTCAGATATGTTGAAAAAGTGTTTATATATTCTTAAAATAATAACAGGAAAAAAGTCTCTACTTAACTTACACANGGTGAGAAACTCATTCCACTCCAACAGCAGTCTGCCTTCAAACTGGGTAGAGGATGAAAATATCCTTTTTGACAGTGATCACATCATCTCAGGGGAAATTAATTCATCATTCAATCAAGTTTCAGATATGTTGAAAAAGTGTTTATATATTCTTAAAATAATAACAGGAAAAAAGTCTCTCCTTAACTTACACAGAGATTTTGTATCTCACAAGTTATCCAATAGCAGTATATTTTTTTTAGGTGAAAAATGCCATTTCCTCATTATGTTTTATCTTGACATGTGGATCTTTGCTGAATGTTCATAAACTGTGTGCAAGGCTGAAAGAAAATCAGTTTGAAGGCTGCAGTGAATATTGATCACATCTTAGAGCATTCTTTCATTGAATGTCAACAAACATGGGAAAATGCACCTTCAGTTATATAGCCAGGGGAATGAAAGTGGCCCTGCCTGACCCTGAGAAGGGCACTTTTATGTTAAGCATAAGTCACCTGCTCTTCTCTGTCAGGACCAAGGGCTTGTCTGGAGGGGCTGCCGAAAATGGGAACATTGACCACAGGGCTACCAAACCCTGTAGGCGACATTACTAGCAGTGCCAACATGGCCCTGGCTTTTCACTGAGCTTTGGTTCCTTTCCTGAAAAATAAGGAGAAACTTTGTGTTATAAAAAAATGACATGAATGAAAATGTGATGTAGGTACTGGAACAAACTCTGCCTTTTATATTAATAATGGTCATCAGTGAGTGATCCCTGCTGTATCAAGATGCCATAATATGTACCTGCGCTTAAAATTTTATTTATATAAAACACACAGGCAAGTATGTTTATATATAATTTAATTTTGTAATGATTTTAAACAGATAGAGATATATAGATGATTTTGTTTCCTAAGTCCATGAAGTAGGTTCTATTATTGCCATTTTACATATTAAGAAACTGATCTACAGAGAGGCTAAGGAGTGCCTCAAAAGTCATGCTGTGATGCAGATGACAGGGTTTGAATCCAGCTAACTTCAATTCATCCTTTTACTAAGGATGATATCAAATGTATACAAAAGTGATCGGGGTGAAAGAGCAAAGTCTGGGCCTGTCCTCCCCTCCTGCCTGCANGAAAGAGCAGAGTCTGGGCCTGTCCTCCCCTCCTGCCTGCATGCCTGTCCCTTTTCCTCCTCCCTCTCCCTTCCAGCGACGCAGAACAGTGTTCCTGCTGTGATAAAGGCAGGTGGCTTCCCATGTCACTCGATTCTCTTCCTGCGCCCGTGGCTTCTTATTACACTGTGAAGCGATGTGAGAAGCGCCTTGAAAACTTCTACAACATCTAATAGCCCTTTCTTAAGTAAGGGAGNACGCAGAACAGTGTTCCTGCTGTGATAAAGGCAGGTGGCTTCCCATGTCACTCGATTCTCTTCCTGCGCCCGTGGCTTCTTATTACACTGTGAAGCGATGTGAGAAGCGCCTTGAAAACTTCTACAACATCTAATAGCCCTTTCTTAAGTAAGGGAGGGTGTTAGGAACTCAAAAGGGATAGTGAACTAAGTGGTCCTGTGAGGTGAGTAAAATTTTGGAAAGGACTTCCCTGGTGGCTCAGAAGGAGAAAATATCTGTCTGCAATACAGGAGACCTAGGTTCAGTCCCTGGGTTGGGAAGATCCCCTAGAGGAAAAAATGGCAACCCACTCGAGTCATCCTGCCTGGGGAATGCCATGGACAGAGGAACCTGGCAGCCTACAGTCCATAGGGTCGCAAAAGAGTTGCACACGAGTGAGCGACTCACACTAACTCAACAGCAGCTTCATGACTAACTTCCACACTTTACAGATGAGGAAGCAGAAAGTCAGAGCGAGTGCCTTGCTTTAGGTCACACAGTCTGTGCTGTAAGGCCCTTTCTGCCCACTATCCTGTACTGGAGACCCCTACACCCCCCTGGGACATGAGCTCCACCAAAGCAGACACCACATCTGTCTTTCCAACTAATGTTTCCCCAGTGCTGACCAGAAAAGTAGGAATTAACGAATAAACTATAATGAAATTTCTCATCCATGCTGTGATGATAAAAATCACAGGGAAAAAAACAGATATGTTTCCATGAGATGTTAATTCAGATTTATTTGCTTTGTGGATCAGCTTCTACACTGTGACTAATAATTTAAAATTTTATTTTTGGACTATTCATTTTGTGAATGGTAAATCTCCATAGATTTTAAACATAAAATTAGTTTATATCTAAGGCATTATGTAATCAACACGACTTTTGACCTCTACCCCAGAGGATGTTGTGCTCTTAGATATTTTTATAGAAAACCTAGAAATCCAGTTTTCAATGTGATGTCTGATTTTTAAATAATAGCCAAAACTATTAGCTTCATATACGCAGTCCAAGGTTGTAGCCTCCTTCTCCACCACAGAAAATTACAGACTGGACTTGAGGTACCTCCTGGGTCATGCTGGATCCTGCAGGAAAGAGACTTTATTTACAACCATGATGGTATAGGGGATGAGGTGCTTTGGACCTAATGCCCCGATTCCATTGCCCATTATCCCTGCCTTTCACGATGCATCAGGTAACCATGCTCTGCCCTCCACACAACCTTGGCACTGAGACAGGGGCATGAGTCCTGTGTGTGGCGACCCTCACCAAGACAGAAAGAGGCTGTGCCCGCACTCGGCGCACTGGCAACGAGCATATGGGCAGCTCCTCCCTGTAGTGATGCGTCCTCTGCTCCATTTCAGATCCAGATCTGAACTCTGCACCCTGTGCTCAGGAGGTCCAGGCAGAGCTCCGAGTCTGGGGGATGCTTCTGCCCCACGCAGGAAACTGAGTCAGCAGCTGGAGGGCAGTGTGTCTGTGTCGGGTCACACGCTTCCTTTCTAGGAGGGAAATGCTAGACTTCTGCACATCAGTTTGTCGAATTAGGACACTCTCAGACTAGGAATAAACAGTAGTAAAACGGAATCATGTTCAGTTCATTCTCCTTCAGATCAGAGAATCAAAAGTAACAATGAGGTTTCTACTTTAACAGAAAGGCTGAATTTTTTGCTTCAGTCTTTGTCTCTGCCTTCTATGGAATCTGGTAAAAGTTACCTGCGAAATATTTTGTTGTCTCTGAACGATTACATATCTTTCCTCTGCATCACAAAATCTGTCAAGTGTGTGCCATGTTAAACAGCAGTAAGGGGAGAAATACCTGTGTATGTGATCACAATTTTCATGTGTGTATTTGTGTAAGCAAAAGTAAATTCAGAAAATTTTAGTCAATGCCTAAATATAAGAACTCCTGTTAAAACTCAATACATGAATTTCTGAATCACCCCCAACTCTTCCAAACCACACCCATTAATTATGGTGCAAATTAGGATAGGGAAACCCTAAAAATACACAAATCTGGAGCCAAAGCATTATCAAAGCAATAGAAATCCTGTTAAAAATGCCAGCAGAGTTCAATCTCCATTGACATCTGTTGCTTGCATCATAGTCTTAAAACTCTTTGACATCTTAAATATTGGGAGTTGTGTCTCACTGCTCTAGACATAGGTCCATGAGAACATGTAAGACCAAGATCATCAAAACTTTAAATATTATTGTTCTTCATAAGGGCTTTCCCTGGCAGCTCAGCTGGTAAAGAATCTGCCTGCAATGTGGAAGACCTGGGTTTGATCCCTGGCTTGGGAAGGTCCCCTGGAGAAGGGAATGACTACCCACTCCAGTATTCTGACCTGGAGAATTCTTGATAAATCAATTTGCTTAATGCTAGAGATAAAGATGGACCAGCATCCTTTTTACTCTTCCTCTCGGCTTTATCAGGGAATTTTCACTTGAAAACCCTCGAAATTCGTGAAGCCACTAAAGCAAACACTAGATTTTAGGCTTTTTTATTGAGAGAAAACTTGCCTTTGAAAGTTTATGCTTTGGTGCAAATTACTAATATGCTTAGAAAAATCAATGAAACTTCCTCATCATATCCGTATTTGTTGCTGTTTAGTCACTAAGTTGTGCCCGACACTTTGCAACCCCATGAACTGAAACCTACCAGGCTCCTCTGTCCATGGGATTTCCAAGACCAGAATACTGGGGTGGGGTGCTACATCCTTCTCCAGGGGATCTGCTCGACCCAGGGGTTGAACTCATCCTGAAGAAGATCTTCTGCATAGGCAGGCGGATTCTGTACCACCGAGCCCCGAGGGAAGCCCAGACCCATATTTACTAATTGTCTAAAAAACAATTTGCTTTAATAAGATATACACTGTAGCAGAACAGAAAATGCTGTGTCTTACAGTCCCAATCAGGAGACATGTTTGCCACATGAAGGGTTTTTTTTTTTTTTTTTT
>SJYA01013980.1:0-10475 GCA_006410615.1 Neotragus moschatus
TGAGCTATCTCCACTCTGATCACCCTGTTCTGCATGGTCAGGAAATAAACACAGGCACTGCTTGTATTTATACCATGGCCTTTCAAACAATTTTATCCTAAAGTAAGATTCATGGATGTAACAAAATAGCAATAAGCCAAAACTGCATTTAAACAAGGTAATTATGAAAGTTCAAAACTAAATAGCTTACCTTGTTTCTACAGAAACTAAGGAGCTTCAGATGCCCTGGGTTTTACTTTTAAAGATGGGAATGGGGGTTTCACTCCTGACTAATTTGGGTCAACATTCACTGGGGCTCAAAAGGGAGTCTGAAACACTGCGAAGAGCAGGTCATTTTCTCAAGGAGGTTTCTGCCTGTAAGCAATTCCTGTTGTTCTGTTCCCCTAACAGGATGGGGAATTGGACAGCTACTGGGGACCACCAAGTTCCACAGAGACCCCCATGGATGATGGAAACCAGACTGTGACCCAACAGCCAGGAGGGCACAATCATTCCTGTAAATGTGCCCACAGTCTTCTGCTACAAGGATAAAATCAAACATAAATTGTCCTCTTATGGTCCTAAGCTGACCATCTGGTCTACTGCCCACAACTCCCCACCTGCCATCTCCTCCTCAATTGTTCCTCAGGGAAGCTAGGAAAAACAACCCTTCCATGGACCACAGGGCTACGGAATCACAGAGAAATACCTTACAGTGAAAATCATATCTTCTCTGTGCTACTTAAGTTGGGATCAAATTTTTCAACTGAATGTGGGAATTACAAAATAAAATTTTTTTTTAAATCCAGTTGAATTCTGCCTAATTTATTACATGGTGGTGGAATTTCTTCCTCTTCTTTTTAAAATCTCAGTTTTATTTATTTATTTATTTTACTTTACAATATTATATTGGTTTTGCCATATATTGATATGAATCTGCCNACTGAATGTGGGAATTACAAAATAAAATTTTTTTTTAAATCCAGTTGAATTCTGCCTAATTTATTACATGGTGGTGGAATTTCTTCCTCTTCTTTTTAAAATCTCAGTTTTATTTATTTATTTATTTTACTTTACAATATTATATTGGTTTTGCCATATATTGATATGAATCTGCCATGGGTGTACATGTGTTCCCCATCCTGAACGCCCCTCCCACCTCCCTCCCCATCCCATCCCTCTGGGTCATCCCAGTGCACTAGCCCCGAGCACCCTGTATCATGCATCAAACCTGGACTGGTGATTTGTTTCACGTGTGATAATTTACATGTTTCAATGCCATTCTCCCATATCATCCCACCCTCGCCAGGATCAATCCAAGAAGAAGATATAACAATTATATATGCACCCAACATAGGAGCACCGCAATATGTAAAACAAATGCTAATAATTATGAAAGGGGAAATTAATAATAACACAATAATAGTGGGAGACTTTAATACCCCACTCACACCTATCCATANCCACCCTCGCCAGGATCAATCCAAGAAGAAGATATAACAATTATATATGCACCCAACATAGGAGCACCGCAATATGTAAAACAAATGCTAATAATTATGAAAGGGGAAATTAATAATAACACAATAATAGTGGGAGACTTTAATACCCCACTCACACCTATCCATAGATCAACTAAACAGAAAATTAACAAGGAAACACAAACTTTAAATGATACAATAGACCAGTTAGACCTAATTGCTATCTATAGGACATTTCACCCCAAAACAATGAATTTCACCTTTTTCTCAAGTGCACATGGAACCTTCTCCAGGATAGATCACATCCTGGGCCATAAGTCTAGCCCTGGTAAATTAAAAAAAAATTTTTTTTTAATTCCAAGCATCTTTTCTGACCATAATGCAGTAAGATTAGATGCCAGTTACAGGAGAAAAACTATTAAAAATTCCAGCATATGGAGGCTAAACAACACCCTGCTGAATAATCAACAAATCATAGAAGAAATTTAAAAAGAAATTAAAATATGCATAGAAATGAATGAAAATGAAAACACAACCACCCAAACCTACAGGACAGTGTAAAAGCAGTGCTAAGGGGAAAGTTCATAGCAATACAGGCTTACCTCAAGAAACAAGAAAAAAGTCAAGTAAATAACCTAACTACACCTAAAACAACTAGAAAAGGAAGAAATGAATAACCCCAGGGTTAGTAGAAGGAAAGAAATCTTAAAAATTAGGGTAGAAATAAATGCAAAAGAAACAAGAGACCATAGCAAAAATCAACAAAGCCAAAAGCTGGTTCTTTGAAAGGATAAATAAAATTGACAAACCATTAGCCAGACTCATCAAGAAACAAAGGGAGAAAAATCAAATCAACAAAATTAGAAATGAAAATGGAGAGATCACAACAGACAACATAGGATCATAAGAGACTACTATCAGCAACTATATGTCAATAAAATGGACAACTTGGAAGAAATGGACAAATTCTTAGACAAGTACAACTTTCCAAAACTGAACCAGGAAGAAATGGAAAATCTTAACAGACCCATCACAAGCACGGAAATTGAAACTGTAATCAGACATCTTCCAACACACAAAAACCCAGGTGCAGATGGCTTCACAGCTGAATTCTACCAAAAATTTCTAGAGGAGCTAACACCTATCCTACTCAAACTCTTCCAGAAAATTGCATACGAAGGTAAACTTCCAAACTCATTCTATGAGGCCACCATCACCGTAGCACTAAAACCTGACAAAGATGCCACAAGAAAAAGAAAATCACAGGCTAATATCACTGATGAACATAGATGCAACAGTCCTTAACAAAATTCTAGCAAACAGAATCCAACAACACATTAAAAAGATCATACACCATGACCAAGTGGGCTTTATCCCAGGGATGCAAGGATTCTGCAATATCTGTCTCTTATACACATCTCCATGGCCTTTCAAACAATTTTATCCTAAAGTAAGATTCATGGATGTAACAAAATAGCAATAAGCCAAAACTGCATTTAAACAAGGTAATTATGAAAGTTCAAAACTAAANCCCAGGGATGCAAGGATTCTGCAATATCCATAAATCAACAAATGGAATTTCTTATTTTAAGACAAAGGGACAGGGAAAATTTCCTTTCCATAACTGTATGTGGTGAAACACTTAAATCAGGTAAAACAAGTGGATATAAAAACCAACTCAACACAACCCAACAAAAGTCATTTGTTCTATCTCTAAACTTATTGATCTCCATATACTTGAAATCATCATGTGAAAAATGTAAGCTATGGAGCCAAAGGTCACAATGGTGTCTTGATCTCCCTAGTGTTTTCAGAATGCTAAAACCCAAACTGTGGTGCTGGAGAAGACTGAGTCCTTCGGACAACAAGGAGATCAAACCAGTCATTCCTAATGGAAATCAACCCTGAATATTCATTGGAAGGACTGGAGCTGAAGCTAAAGCTCCAATCCTTTGGCCACCTGATGTGAAGAACTGACTCATTAGAAAAGACCCTGATGCTGGGAAAGATCAAGGGCAGGAGGAGAAGGGGACGACATAGAAAGAGATGGTTGACAACAGAATATGAGATGGTTGGATGGCATCACTGACTCAATGGATATGAATTTGAGCAAACTCTGGGAGATAGTGAAGGACAGGGAAGCCTGGTGTGCTGCAGTCTATGGGGTCACAAAGGACATGACTCAGCGACTGAACAACAACCAAACCAAACATCAACACCTTTTTTCAGACAAATATAACAGAATCCTGACAACACACCATTCACAGTGTTCAGGAATTCATCACCTCAGAGAATTAATTGCTACCAGACTACCCTACAAGAAATGATATGGGAGATTTCAGGCTTAGAAAGCTGGGTCTTCAGAAAAGAAGAGTAAGAGAAATGGAAACTGTTATTAGTTAAAACATGACCTTGTGCTACATGTATTGTTAAAGGATACTTGTTGAGTTCAGATTTCTGGAACAAGAGTTCATTTCTTCTGCTTGTTTTTTAGTTCAAAATTTATAGTTGTTACATGAGAAAATGTTTGTTACAAGTTCACTCCTCTATATCTTCAGTATAACTTCATATATAGGTATTTGTGGGAAATCATAAATACACTCATGTCCTAGGTTTGAATAGTGTAAATTTAAATCTGTAAGATGAGAAGCCAGCCTAAGCAATATGACACACACAGTTACCCCAAGAAAACACACGTTGTGGTGGAGTTATGTAACAAAAGCTGAACTAAGAGAATAGTTTATGCAATTTAGGATTGGTAGGTGGAGAGAGGAAAAGCAAAATTCTATAAAGAACTTGTGGAAATCCTAAGTAAGAGTCCCAGGGGGAAAAAGATTACATCTTGAAACACAGTAATGGAGGAGCTTTACTTTTTTAATTAGTTTATTTTTAACATTAATTGATTTATTTTAATTGGAGGACAATTACAATATTGTGATGGTTTTGCCTCATATCAGCATGAATTGGCCATAGGCATACACGTGCCTCCTCCGTCCTGAGCTCCCCTCCTGCCTCTCTCCGCACCCCTTTCCCCTAGGTTGTCACAGAGCACTGGCTTTGGGTGCCCTGTGCCATATATCAAATTCTCAGTATCTTACATATGGCAATGTACATGTTTCAGTGCTACTTTCTCAAATCATGCCTTCCTCTACCCCTCCCATTCTACCCAAAAGTCTGTCCTTTATGTCTGGGTCTGCTTTGCTTCCCTGCATGTAGGACTGTCTGTACTATCTTTCTAGATTCCATATGTATGTGTTAATATATGATATTCGTCTTTCCATTCCTGACTTACTTTACTCCGTATAATAGGCTCTAGGTTCATCATCAGAACTGACTCAAATCCATTCATTTTATGGCTGAGTATATTCCACTGTATATATGTACCACAACTTCTTTATCCATTCATCTGCTGATGGACATCTAGGTTGCTTCCACATCCCAGCTATTGCAAATAGTGCTGCAATGAACACTGGGGTACATGTGTCTTTTTCAGTTCTGGTTTCCTCAAGGTATGTGCCCAGTAGTGGGATTGCTGGGTCGTATAGTAGTTTTATTCCTAGTTTTTTAAGGAATCCATACTGTTCTCTAAGTGGCTGTATCAATTTGCATTCCCACCAATAGTGCAAGAGGGTTCTCTTCTCCACACCATCTCCAGAATTTAGTTTGTAGACTTTGATGATGGCCATTTAGACCAGTGTAAAGTGATAGCTCATTGTTGTTTTGATTTGTATTTCTCTAATAATGAGTGATATTGAGCATCTTTTCAAGTGTTTATTATCCATCTGTGTGTCTTCTTTGGAGAAATATCTGTTTAGGCCTTCTGCCCACTTTTTGATTGGGCTGTTTTTCTGGTATTGAGTTTGCATGAACTGCTTGTATATTTTGTAGATTAATTCTATGCCAGTTGTTTTGTTTGCAATTATTTTCTCCCATTCTTAAGGTTATTTTTTTCATCTTGCTTATAATTTTCTTCATTTTGCAAAAGCTTTTAAGTTTAATTAGGTCCCATTGAGAACCACCCTGGAAGTGGCAAGTGTAACAGATTAATTTATTTATTTTAATTGGAGGATAATTGCTTTATAATATCTTGTTGGTTTCTGCCATATCCCAACATGAATCAGCCCCTACAGGCAGGAAAAACCAGTAAAAGATGGTTTAAAAAAAAAAAAAAAAAAAGATCCAGGTTAGCAAAAGAAAGGCGTCCTCTCCCACTGGGTGGGGAACAACAGGGGTGGGACCCAGCTGTGGGGTCCGGGAGGTCAGCTTTCTGAAAGCCCCTCTGTCTGCCCTCAGCAGTGCCCTGAGTCCTACTTGTGGGCGCCTCCCCTTGCACAGCTGAGGGCCCAGAAGCCTTGCTGATTCAGGCCAGAAAACGTAGTCTTGAGTTCTGGGCAGGGTAAAGAGTGGAGGTCAGTCCAGAGGGATAAACAGAGGTACACAGAGCACAAATTAAGAGCAATAATTTCCATTTGGTGTTTCTAGAACTAGCAGCCAGACTAGCTTGTTTCTCAACTTCCACAAAAGAACAATGACAGGTTGACTTTTGTCTTTGCTTCTGTCTCCCCAGAGGCTGGATCTTTTCTGTTCTTTCTTGTTGCAGGTTGTTTGTGTGTCACTGCAGGAACTGGGTTACTGGACCCAGTTCCAATGTGTGTGTGTGTGTTGGGGGCGGGGGGCCCCCTGCATCAACAATCAGTCCTCTGATGCCAGCTGGTGTCGAGATCCCACACCATCCCTAGGCTCTCCACCTGGGTTCAGCAGCGGGGCCCCGGGGGAAGGGGCTCAGTCCACTTCAGACATTAACACCTGCCCTTCTGAGGGACCAGCTAAAAGCTGGATGTCCCTGCGACCCCCTCCAACTCAGGGTCGCAATCCAGGTTGTCTCCTGCCCTTCTGAACACCTGGTGGTAAACCAGAGGCTCCCTTTCTTGGATCCCATTCATTTCTAAAGCCATTAACAAAACTTAGGAAAACTGTACTCACTAGATGAACAGTTAATTATAAAAGAATACTAAAGTACACAAATCAACAACCAGAGGAAGAGAGACACAGGGCAAGGTCCCCAACAAAGGAGTGTCCGTCCTCCTGAAACCTGGGCCACGGCTGGGTGGCACAAGGAGCAATCTCATCTCCTTACCTCAGAGCTTGCCAAGAAACAGGCCGAAAAGTTGTTTTTGTGAGTTTTATGGAGACTGTTACAGTCATGACTGGCTAATCAAGGACCAACAGCAACGACTCAACCCCCAGTTCCCTTTGTTTCTCAGGGCATCAGTTGGGACTAAAAGTCCAAACCTCTAATTTCACAGTGGCTTTTCCTGGTTCCCACCGTTGAGTAGGACAAGCTTTTTAAGGAATGGAGGACAAGGGGCCAAACATGCTCCCATCATTCTTCAGTTCAGTTCAGTCGCTCAGTTGTGTCTGACTCTTTGCAACCCCATGGACTGCAGCACACCAGGCCTCCCTGTCCATCACCAGCTCCTGGAGTTTATTCAAACTCATGTCCATTGAGTCGGTGATGCCATCCAACCATCTCATCCTCTGTCATCCCCTTCTCCTTCTGCCTTCAATCTTTCTGAGCATCTGGGTCTTTTCCAGTGAGTCAGTTCTTTGCATCAGGTGGCCAAAGTATAGGAGCTTCAGCTTCAGGATCAGCCCTTATTGCTGAACAAGTCCCATTATTGCTGAATAAGTCTCATTGCTCTTATTGTTCAGGAAATTCCAAGGATTTGGGAGGCTGTGAGCCAGGAATTGTGGATGTTGACAAAATATATGTATTTCTTATAAATCACAATAGAATGGCAGTCAAGTAGCAAAATTCCCCTGAAGAGTATATGTGGCTTAATCTTAATAACTGCACATCTGGGGCACAATAAGAACTCAGGAAATACTTTTGAACACATTAATGAACAAATAGCAAAAATGTGACAAAAATACTTACAACTGAGTTCTATAGGATCATTTACCAGGTCACATATATTGTACATGTTTAAGGCCATGCCAAATCCTATAATAAGCTACATCAAGACCACTGTAGCTAACACACTGCTGATGGTATTTGTCATGCCCTTTTCCCATATTCCTGCCTCTCCCTTGATAAACACCAAGCATGCACTGGCCTATTCCCCTGTCCCATGGCCCACTCCCCTGTCACTAATTCTCCCTCTGAGCCAAGAACTGATCTGATTGATCAGGGACATGGCATCCCCTGCCTACACTTTGCAGGTTCACAGCAGAGCCACACACACCACCCTGCTGCCCTCCTGAGCAGGGTCCACCATCTCTCCCCTGACTCCCTCTTCCTGCCTCGTGGACAGGAGCTGGTGAGGGAGCCTCGCGCTCTCGGCCTGATCCCTGTTCTCACTCTTGCAGGTGGCCTGGCTGCCCATCCTGGTTTAGTGGTTTGCACGGGAGCCTTGCCAGCCCCCCACAAGCCAGCACTAAGCAGCGGAAGATGCACAGGTGGCCCTCATGTCACCATGGTGACGCCATGTCCAGGGTGACGGCCGTACAGGCACCCCCAGAACTCTAGCCTTAAGCTGCATTTTCTCTTCCAGCTCTAAAATTCTGTGAATCTGTTAATTATCGAAATGGGAAAATATTTCCCCCCAAAATGGAAGTGAAACACAAAGAATCTTAATTATTGTTGCTAATTATTCATGTTATTATAGGATAATTAATTTTAATATTAACTTTCAAGAGCCTGATAGCTGACTTTAAATATTTTAAACTGTATTTTGAAATATGGGGGGTTTTTTTGGTAGAGTTTTACAGTCTTAACTTTTAATCCATCATCAGCGGTTGACTTTTCCCCAGATGTTTTTATATAATCCATATTAACATTCTGTAATGAACTAACACTTAATTAAAATATATAATCATATTTTAATTCCTTCGTTGTATTCTTAAATTCCTTTCTCTTTATTAATACATAGCTGAGCATAATATTTGCATCTTAATTAACTTTTTCATACTTAATAGTTGTTTGTTATTGCCTTTGTATCTGTTCATAAGCAGCAGCTAATTCCTCAATCTATTAATGTACATATTCTTAACTCCATGATTGCTTTATCTTGTAATTTCCCACTAAACTGAGAAACTATTTGCAAAGGGTTTTGTTTTTTTTTTTACTAAATGTTTTTAAAAATTATCACTCTGCTTCTCACCATATTACATAGCAAAATGCACTGATTTGCTTAAAATGTATGTAGTCTGGGGGGTATGGGGGCCACATGAAATCAATGGGGTGCTAACTGAACCCCTAGGTGCTTTCACCACTGCACCACTCTCCACAGTAGGGGCCTTTCATTCCATGATACGACCAACGAATACTGCCCCAATATAAGGCATCATCTACACCTTTTCTATTCTGGAGTCTTAGTCTTCAGGGAAACTAGTGCTTCCTTTTTCCTAGTAATGAATTGATTTTGAAATGTGGCTAAAATATAATTTTGAGCAACCTGCCCCACTTGCTTCACTAAGAAAGGTCATAGTGCTGCAGGCAATAATAATGTCCAGCCTGACTGGTCAACACTCAGGCTCTAGGTAATTATTTTTTTAAGGCTTTCTGGAACACTCATTAAAAAATCATAATTTGATAAAGAGACACTGTCTCATTTAACTTGCAAAACAACAGAATCGTAATTTTATACAAATATAAGATAAACTCATGAAAAGATTTTATTAGGCTCATTAATTAACGTGTGAACCAGTGAGGTGTCCAAATTAATTTGAACACTGTTTTGGAGTAGGTGTATGTAGGGACCAGTTAATAAAGGAAGATTAGGATATGATTTTTGTGTTAGATATGAAACTGGCTAATGAGAAGCAGGACAATTAAACATCACCATTCAGTTATCTTCTCCATCACTTGGAAATTATTTGCATCTCCATATTGTAAGTTCATTTCTATCACTACAAAGTTAAAACAGTCCATTCAATTAAAAAAAAATCAAGCATCCAGGGCCAGTACTGCCTTTTTCAAGTTATCAGATGATTTTTCTATCAAAGGGTTTTTAACAAGTAATAATAAAAAGTGTGTAAACAGTGGGTACCATGGGCTCCCAGATGAAGTGAGAAGTGCACAGTGTGTCCAGTGGGACAGCCTGTTTGTGGCTGAAGCTTTCTCGTACCTTGTGGATATACGGTCTGCAGTGAAATCTGAGTCCCTTAATTTTTTTAAATAAAAATCTAGGAAACAGAAGTTTTTTGGGAAAAAACTCCAGATTTGTAAAACCTAAGTAGACTATAGAGAAGACCCTGATGCTGAGAAAGACTGAAGGCAGGGGGAGAAGGGGGTGACAGAGGATGAGATGGTTGGATGGTATCACTGCCACAATGGACATGAGTTTGAGCAAACTCCAGGAGATGGTAAAGGACAGGGAAGTCTGGCCTGCTGCAGTTCATGGAGTCTCAGAGTCAGACATGACTGAGCGACTGAACAAAACCAAGTAGACCAGAAAAAACACAGGTTTCTTTGGGTACAAATTTTTAATCTGCTAAATTGTTCAAGATGGAACTGTTTCCTAGAGGAAACCATCCTTGGATTTACAGTTGGCTTTGGACACAGCCACAGTCTGCCACACTGTGCCTCCTTAGCATGCTGTTTACCCAGAGGCAAGTTACACAGTTACTGAAGTTACTTCCAGGCTGGAGGCCCCAAGTCCATTCCCCAAAACCTGAATACCCTAATCTTAGATATGGACCTCAGATGCCATTCCGTACTCCCCGGGTCTGCTACTCTACCGGTTTCCCAACACTAGGAAAATTACTGATCGCCAAAGCTGGGGTAAAACATACGAATCCCTGCTGCTGGTTGCAAAGTGTCAGCTCTCTTTTGTCTAAAGAAGTTACAGATATTTCTTTTTTTAATATAAATTTATTTATTTTAATTGGAGGTTAATTATTTTACAACATTGTATTGGTTTTGCCGTACATCAACATGTATCCGCCACAGGTATACACGTGCTCTCCATCCTGAACACCCCTCCCTCCTCCCTCCCCGTACCATCCCTCTGG
>SJYA01013981.1:0-10699 GCA_006410615.1 Neotragus moschatus
ATTGAATGGTTTGCCTTGGAGCCGAACAGAGATCATTCTGTCATTTTTGAGATTGCATCCAAGTACTGCGTTTCAGACTCTTTGTTGACCATGATGGCTACTCCATTTCTTCTAAGGGATTCCTGCCCACAGTTTTAGATATAATGGTCGTCTGAGTTAAATTCACCCATTCCAGTCCATTTTAGGTCGCTGATTTTTAGACTGTTGACATTCACCCTTACCATCTCTTGTTTGACCACTTCCAATTTGCCTTGATTCATGGACCTGACATTCCAGGTTCCTATGCAATATTGCTCTTTATAGCATCGGATCTTGCTTCTATCACCAGTCACATCCACAACTGGGTGTTGTTTTTGCTTTGGCTCCATCCTTTCATTCTTTCTGGAGTTATTTCTCCACTGATCTCCAGTAGCATATTGGGCACCTAATGACCTGGGGAGTTCCTCTTTTGGTATCCTATCATTTTGCCTTTTCATCAAAGGCTCAGACAATCAGACTCATTTTCCCTTAAGTTATGAAAACAGGATTAGGATTAATTTGCCCTTTTGTGTTGATGTGCTTTTTAAAAGAAAATTTTTAATGGAGTATAGTTGACTTACAATGTTGTGTTAGTTTCTAATGTACAGCAAAGTGAATCAGTTATACAGGCACATATATCAACTCTTTCTTAGACTCTTTACCTGTATAGGTCATTACAGAGTATTGAGTACAGTTGCTTGTGCTGTACATTAGGTCCTTATTAATTATCTATTTTATATGTAGTAGTGTGTATATCTCAATCTCCCAATTTATCCCTCTCCCTCTCTCCCCTCACCCACTAACCATAAGTTTGCTTTTTATATCTGTGATTCTACTTCTGTTTTGTAAATAAGTTCATTTGTACTATTTGTTTTAGATTCCACATATAAGTGATATCTACCTGAAAAAGAATTCAGAATAATGATAGTAAACATGACCCAAAATCTCAGAAGAAAAAAGAGGCACAGATCTAGAAGATATAAGAAAGGTTTAACGAATGGAAGATTTAAAGAACAAACAAAGATAAACCACACAATAGAAGATCGAATGTTTCTCAGTGGTACATCTCATATGGAGCCACTGACAGGACTGCAGAGACCTGAGGGAAGGTTCAGGGGCATCCAGGCTCCTTATTATGGGCAGCCTGAACACTCATTGCCTGGACTCGGCAGTGTTCCCTGGGGCTACTGCATTACTGGTACATTTTGAATATCAACATGCTCTGCATTCTGCTTTTTAAATCAAAGGCCAGAAATCTCTTCCAAACAGCATCAAGATTGCTCTCATTATTGGGCGTAGATATCTTCAATAATTAGTTTAATGCTTCAGATGCTCTCCCTCTGTCCTTTAACCTAGCCTTCTACTTCCACTTCAAAACCTGGAGTGTATGACACCAGTTTTTCTTAATGGAACTAATTATGGAATATTTTTAGGCAAAATGGAGAAGGAAATGGCAGCCCACTCCAGTATACTTGCCTGGAGAATCCCATGAACAGAGCAGCCTGGTCCATGGGGTCGCACAGAGTCGGACACAACTGAGTGACTTACACTTTAGACAAAATATATCCAGTGTAAAAGAGATAACCAGTAAGACCACATTGTATGGCACAGGTTATTGTACCACTATCTTGTAAATAGATTTAATGGCATATAACCTGCAAAAATACTGAATTACTATGCTTGAATACTTGAAACTAATATAATCTTGTAAATCAACTAAACCTCCATTTCAAAAAGTCCACTAAAACATATAAAGACTCTGTAGATGCAAGCTATAAACTTTTAAAGAAAACAATGAAATGAAATTCTGTGTTACCCATTTGTAGGTATAGTTTTAGGCAGCCCACAAAGTAATTAAATTTGGTAAAGTTTTATAAAAACCCTGAGTGATTGACACCTCCAGGAGTAAAGCCATCTTCAGAGAATCCAGAACCATGAAACTAAGAAATTCTCTTTTTCTGGACACAAAATACCTCTGGATTTAACCCAGAGTTGACACTGAGTCTAAGTAATCTGCACTTTCAAAAGAAACTAGTCACACTATTTCTACTTTGAAACTCTCGTGTAGGGCGTGAATGTAAGGGGAATAAGTCTCTTTTGTTTTTCATCTCATCGTGAAATCTATACCCTCCCACAATAAAGGTTAAAATTTTAACCAAAGACCTAGTTATAAATTTATACATCAACTATAAGTTAATCAATTTTAATTATGTAAGTTGACAAGTTTTTCAGATCCAGCCTCGACTAAAATTTCTCTTTTTTATATCTTATATTCCATTTTATGTTCTATAATGAGGATCACTGGAAGGACTGATGCTAAAGCTGAAGCTCCAATATTTTGGCCACCTGATGCAAAAAGCCAATTTATTGGAAAAGACCCTGATCCTGGAAAAGATCGAGACCAGGAGGAGAAGGGGGCAACAGAGGATGAGATGGTTAGATGGCATCACTGACTCAATGGACATGAGTTTGAGCAAACTCTGGGAGACAGTGAAGGATAAGAAGCCTGGCGTGCTACAGCCCATGGGATCACAAAGAATCAGACATGACTTAGCGATTGAACAACAACAGCAGTAATATATTCTTTCATCCCCCAAGCACTTTTTTCTTTTTGGTGAGCTCCATTCTCACTCCTGTCTCCAGTTTCTTTCAGGAAATATTCCTCCCCCAATCCCCTACATGGTCCAGATGATAACTGCCAGTTACAGCACCATACCCACTGGTCAGAGACCATGCATGACCTGACCTGGATCTTCCCCAAACTTCTACAAATTGGGAATTAACCAAAAGGGACAATCTCTCTTTGGTATCAAGGCTCAGGGGCTGAGACTGAGAGCATGATGACCTCATAGAGGAGGCCTGTAGGAAAACATGTGGAAAGGAGTACAAATGAAAGCTAGAAGAGAGACTTGAATAAACCTGAGTACTTGTTTCCAGTGATCCTGGAAACTCAGTTATATCCCTGCCCTTCCTTTTGCCTAAGTTAGTTCAGGTTATATTTCTGTTGTTTGTGTTCTAAGTTGCTTCAGTCATATCTGACTCTTGGCAACCCCATGGACTGTAGCCTGCCAGGCTCCTCTGTCCTTGGGATTATCCAGGCAAGAATACTGGAGTGGGTTGCCATTTCCTTCTCCAGGGGATCTTTCCAATGCAGGGATGGAAACTATGTCTCTTACGTCTCCTGCATTGCCAGCAGGTTCTTTACCACTAGGGCCACCTGAGAAGCACTTCTGTTATTTGTTTGCAAAGGTCTTACTTCATATGCACCCTCTCATAATTCCCCCATTAATAAGGGTGGAATAATCTTGTCCATTTATCATGTGACTGGCAAATCTGGTTTAAAAAAAGAAAGTTTACTTCTGGAAGAATCTAAGCCATCAACTAATTGAAATTGAGAGCCAAGAGGGGGCCAGCAAAAGCGTCCATACACTTCTGTGGCATCATTGCAATGACATCATGGCATCCTGTGCTCAGCGTCATGAGCACCCATGGGCAGATCCTCACATGCTAAAGCTCTTCCCTGCTCTTCTGGCTCCTGAATCCAGATGAGGTCACCAGTGTGATCTCACCTCAGAGAGCATTCAGATGAAAGGAAGTGTGATGTAGGTGAGTCAAGAGGGGAGACTCCCTCCTCCCAAGTCAAGTTTCCAGGCAGAGAAAGGCAAAGAGCACAAAACTTCCAAAACCAGCTCACTCTTTAAGCTGGTAGCCAATGATCTTCCTCCCCATAGAAGGAAGATGAGCCTTGAGGCCCCAAAGCC
Source organism: Neotragus moschatus (assembly GCA_006410615.1). Taxonomy (NCBI): domain Eukaryota; kingdom Metazoa; phylum Chordata; class Mammalia; order Artiodactyla; family Bovidae; genus Neotragus; species Neotragus moschatus. The sequence goes on from SJYA01013981.1 coordinate 3,780, forward strand.
AGCTCCACAAACAGCTCAGCCACTCCCAACAGTGCTTAGGTTTTCATGCTTCCATAACAGCCACTCCTTTCTCTGGTTTGGGTCCAAAATACATCCCTCCCTTCTCCTTTAATACCAGCCTCTCTATAGTGACCTCATGTCCCCGCCTCTCCACCTCCTCTCCCTCTGACTCACAGTGCTCAAAGCTTTAAGAAATAAAAACCTGTTAGATCAGCCAGACTAGAACTCTGCAAGGGCCAGCCCTTCCGTGAAAGGGAATCTCACTTTCATCGTTAGCACTAAGGCTCCGAGTTACTTAACTTGGTCATGAAAAACCCAGAACCCCACTCATTCTTCACCAGGAAAAACAATCCTGTTCCATGTCTTTTAAAGGAAAAGAAAATATACCTGTAATAAACAAAATGTCCATCATTTTAACATCTCAAAAGAGACATCATCCATGGAGTGTAAAAATTAGACAAAGAGGTGATCCCTTTACCTTAATTCCTGTTTTTGAAGGTAGTTTTTTGACTAAGATGCAAATGACTTAAGGAAGCAAAATCCAGAAAAGTCTCCTCAATAGGAGACTTGTATGTGACTTGATCACATTCATTTTTATACAAGAGGCACCAAGAACAATGCCTGAATCTTTTAATTTTTCAACAGATATATATAGAATTTATCTTCAAGTGATTTAAAGTAAGAATCACAAATAAATTTGAGTTATCAAATATTTTGAGAGTAGTCATCATTGTCCAAATCAGAAAACAATTTGCTAGATCTGAAAATTTTCAGAATTTTTCCTGAAAACTTGTATTTTTAATCACCTTTGCAGAAACAAAGAAAAAGATTTCATCTTAGGTGTCAGGACAAATGGAAAATGTTTTATAGAGGAGCCTTTCTCCCTCATCTCCAAGCAGTATTCTTAAAATCAAATTGGTGTTTTACTACCTGCCTCTCCCAGACCAGAGCTGATAAAATCAAGCAATTCACAACAAAGACGAAGGTCAAGCTCATTTCTCAAAGCCTTGGTACATTCCTCTTGTGCTAAATACCCTTAGATTTGAGCAAGAAAGCAAAGGAAAAGAATTCATTGGGAAAAAATAAACCCTGGCCCTGCATTTGAACCTGAACTAACCACAGGCAGTCTATAAAACAAGGTGTAATCAAATAAATTCAGGATAGCAATATTTTTAGCATTTTTGTTTTAGCTGACCTGTGAGCTTTATGGATGGTTTTAAGTGGTTTGGCTGGTTTTTTCTGAGGAGTAGTTATCCATGAAAAGATGATTCGCTTTCAGTTACATGTAATGAATATTCTCTTGGGTTTCTTTGCCCCAACCCCTTTATCTCTTTGGGGCAAAACATATTCAACCTCTCAGACAATTAACTCCCTATGAACTACTCCAGTATTCCACCAAAACAATAATGAACAGGAAACACAATCATAGGGCCAGTTCTATTGATCTTTTGCTGAGTTCCTGGGAAAATAGTTCCTACTAACTACGATAGACCTTTTTATTGAAATTGCCCTGGAAACTGTCAGCCAAAGAAAGATCCAGAGGAATTTTATGATTCACATCATAACCTGAGCCCCCAAATGAAGACACTGTGGAAACATGCTCAGTGTTTGCTGAGGATTTGGCTTTCTTGCCTGTGAAAAAAGAACCTCTTGCATCATCTTTAGCTCTTACTTTAAAATTCACTGGCACAGTTCTGTCTGAGATGGTTCGCTTTTGATGCTGCTGCTTGTAAAGACAAAACAAGCAAGATCAAAACTGAGAATCAGAGCTGTTAGTTTTCCTAAGATTGCACAGTTAGCAATGACAGAGATTGGATTTTAAATCGACATTATTTTGCTGTCTTACCTCTCAAGAGAAAATGTGAATGAAATGCATATATAAGTTTTCTAAATATTTTTTGCCCCCGATACATTTTTTAAAAAAGATTAACGAGTATTTCCACACCCAATGCTCCATGTTTAAATCAAGATCACAGATCAAGCCTTTAGAAGGACCCAAGCAAATGAGTTCCTAACTTGTCCTGGGTCATTCAACTCTCAATTCTCCATAACAAGCTAAAGTGGCAAGAGCCTGAGAGCTTTTTCTGTTTGCTTCTGGAATGTGTTTTTGTATTTGGGGAACAAGCACTTCTCAGGTTCCAGTAATTCACACCACCTCAAATGTTTTCAAGCCAGGCTGTGAAGGAACTCAAGAGGAAGTTAAAAACAAAAGCAAAAACTGCCCGTGATCATTCCCAGCTCATCCCTGTCGCTCCATCTCACAAAGATCTAGCCTGAACATGAAACACTATTTCAAACTTGGTATAAAATTCATTTTAAAGAGGCTTCCCTGACTTCTAATCTAGCTGTATAACACTACAGGCTCTAATTTCCGTTTCTGAAGTTTGACACCATCCAAAAACTAAATCAAAATGTCTCTTCAGAATCTCCCTGGCCTCTTTTTTCATTTGATGAAGCTAGCAGCTTGTGTCCACTCATCAAAGTGGCTAAAACAAGACAGGAAATGATTCTAATGACTATGGATACATAGCATCTCAACATGAGTTATGTCTTCTAGGTCAACTAGAAAGGGTGCAATCTTGATAAAGCATTCACAAGTGTCAGCTGCTTTCAGATTTCCCAATAAAAGTTTTCTGTATGTGATTGTCTTTTGAAGAGTAAGAAAGGGAGCAATTCAATCCCAAGCATACAACATTCTAAGAGGTTATATTAACAAAAGTTGACACTAGAATAGTATGCAACAATAAAAGGAACAAACTATTGATAAAGCAATAACATGTGAGAATCACACAGTCATTTTGCTAAGGGAAAGAAGCCAGAGGCAATAAAGTATATGTTACAAGATTCCATTTATATGTATTCACACAAGGAACTCAAGACAATGATTATCTGGGAGGAGGATTAACTAGGAAAGGACAGAAGAAACCTTCTGGGTGCCAAAAGTGTTCAGTGTTCAATCTGGGTGGGGGGTATGCAGGTACACGTGTACCTGTGAAAATCACTGGGCTATGTGCTTAAGATCAGTGTTTGTCAAGTTCTTCCTCAATGTGTGTTAAATTTATTCTTCAATAAAAGAAAAAAATTTTTTAAGCTTAGCCCAGTTGTATAGATGAGAGAAAGGTTATATAATTCATGCCTTGAATATTACTGATAATTCTGTTTCTGTAGTACACATTTTTTAATGCTACTTATACCACATGATTCCTTATGTGCAGTGATGAAATGCAAAAAAACTATGAGAACTGAAGTTTTTCAACTGACTTGAACTGAAGTGAAGCTATTCACACCTTTATTCATTCCACCTTCTACCTAGTGTAAAAATATTCACCTGCTTTTCTGTGGATGTGTTTTTTGATTATGGGATGTCAGCCACACCCCCACTGTGATGGTTAGAGAACGTACAGTACATGTATCTTATGACCTTTGTGAAACCTAAAAAGGTTAGAAATTTCTAAACACTTCTAGACCCAGCAGTTTCAGGTAAGATACTGTTAAGTTTTATTTGAGGATACATTTGAAGAGTTTTAACCAGCACCCAAGACCTGTGATGTCAGAGATACTTTATTGCTTAAGATGAAAGTGTTTGTCACTCAGTCATGTCCGACTCTTTGCAACCCCATGGATGGCAGCCAACCAGGCTCCTCTGTCGATGGGATTCTCCAGGCAAGAATACTGGAGAGGGTATCCACTCCCTTCTCCAGGGCATCTTCCCGACCTAGGGATCGAACTCGGGTCGCCTGCATTGCAGGCAGATTTTTTTACCGTCTGAGCCACCTGGGAAACCAGTTTAAGATGAGGCTGAATTTGTTTAAGTAAACTGTGGGCTGAATTATTTTACTAAATATAAGGTAAATAATAAGGTGGCTCACAACCAAACTTGTAAAAGTGCAGGTAAATGACTTAAGCTTAAGAAACATCTTTCCAGCATGCTCAGAAAGATGTTAATACGTCCATACAGAACACCAGGTTGCCTACATAAGACAAAGGGTGGGGAGGGGGGCTTTCTTTGCATCTTCCCCAACCAGCACCCAGCAAGATTGCATTCACTATCCCTCAACAAAAGCTTGTTAGATTGAACTGAATCTCCAGCATTCCTCATCCTTTGTTACCCACCATCCCTGAAAAGAAAAACTAAATGCATTTTTTTTTTTTAATAAAGTTTTTAAGGCCTTTGGGAAATAGTGCTTTGGTTCCTTTTGGTTGATTGGAAGAATTAATTGAACCGCATCTTGGTTTGTACCTTTTAACTTTAGGATGTGTCTCTACTGGAAGCTTTCAAAGACTCAAATCAATCACTAAGTCCCCGCTGTTTATTCTGTGCATCCAAGGACAGAAATCTCACAACCCAAACCACATGAAATTCACCACTGACTGCAGGAAAAGATTCACTCTTGTTGTGCTGACTCTCCTTGGTACCATTTCTCCTGAACAGCTGCTTTCACATTTCTTCACTTTATTCCTTTATATTTTCCCCAAGGAAAAGAACTCATCATAAGGATCCTGCCCAAAGATATTCTGGAAGCACTGTAAGTGTTTGCCCCATGCTTCTGTATCAGTTTCAGGACCATCATAAATCACCAGTTGGCGGATGGAGGTGCTCAGACCAGAAATCATGCCTTTGAAAACGCAGCATCATTCTCCTCGAGCAGCTGCAGCCTTTTATTAATGGCTCAGGAGGTTTTCACACCTCCTTTTAAATCCAGTGCATTTGAAGTAATAAAACAGGGAGCAGTTTATAGGCAGGAAATATTAAAATGTTTAATTGCTTTTTTTCCCCTTGGCACAAAGCAGACAGCCTCAAGCATTCTCTAACACATGAAGAAAAAGACACCTGTCTGTGCTTGAATGGACATGAAACAGGGGATTGCTAAATTGAACACATCTGTGACCAAACCACCTTTAAACCCACATCAAGCCCCCACCCTTTTTTTTTTTTTTGGCTAGTTCTAACCATTTCCTTCCAACTACTTTTCATTTTCTTCCTTCTCCTTGTTTAATTACAACAAAACACAGAGGAGAATAAACTGATATCAAGTCCAAGATGATTCCCTAATCTATCTCAAAGAGAAACTGAGCACAAATTGAACCTGAACATCTTTCCAACTGTCCATTCCTATACTTTATAATCAAAACGCTTGAACCCTTCTCAGAGAAAATGGGATCTGAACGTGTGAGTATGAACAGGATCACTAAACTTTTGACAAGTCTATCTATATGATGGGCTAAGGCAACCCGAGATCAAGTTCCAGCTCGGCCAACTGCTGGTTGAATGACTTCGGACAGGTTGGTACCTTCTCTGAGTTTCAGTTGGCTCATCTGTAAAATAAGGATGATCAATAGTGCCACTCACTTGAGGTGGTTGTAGGCATTAAATGAGATGTCCATTATTATTTATTATAATTCATTCTAAAGAGAATTGTTTCTAACACAAAAGAAGATATGGCTAACACCCTTCCACGAACAATTGACGGTACAAGTACAAGAGTATCTTGCTGAGATTTGTATTGGTTATCTACTGTTACATAACAAATTTTCACAAACTTAACTGTTTAAAACATCCCTTTACTAGCCCACAGCTGTGCCATCAGAGTGGCTTTCCAGGTGGCACTTGTGGTAAAGAACCTGCCTGCCAATGCAGGAGACACTAAAGACGTGGGTTTGATCCCTGGGTGGGGAAGATCCCTTGGAGGAGGGCATGGCAACCCACTCCAATATTCTTGCCTGGAGAGTCCCCATGGACAGAGGAGCCTGGCGGGCTACAGTCCATGGAGTCGCACAGGGCTGGAGAGGACTGAAGCCACTTAGCACGCATGAAATCAGAAGCCCCTCACGGCACTATTGGGTCCACTTCTTCTGAAATCCAAGGGTGGACCAGGTTGAGTTATTCAGAAATTCTAAGGAGCAACCACCTCCATGCTCACGTGGGCGCTGACCGAGTTATTTGCTTGTAGTTGTAGTTCTGAGATCCTGTTTCCTTGCTGGCTCTCAGCAAGGGACCTCTCTTAGCATTTAGAGCGTGCACTCAGTGCAGACAGTTCCTCCATCTTCAAAGTCAACAGCAGAGGGTTTCCTTCGCACCGAATCCCTCTAAACGCTTCAATTCACTCTGACTTCTGCAACCAGCCAGAGAAAAGTCTACTTTTAACGAGGTCATGCAATTGAATTAGTCCAGCCCACATGTTTCCCTATTTTAAGGGAAACTGATAAGCTTAATTTCACCAACAAAAATCCTTTTTTGCCATGCATTGCTACATAATCATGAAGTACTGTGCCAGCAGGGAGCTGAGGACCTGGGGGCCATGGAAGGATTCTACCGTAAAAATTTAAGATTAGTAGTTGGGATGAAAAATCATGTATTATATTTTAAAGCAGAACCAGANGCTTAATTTCACCAACAAAAATCCTTTTTTGCCATGCATTGCTACATAATCATGAAGTACTGTGCCAGCAGGGAGCTGAGGACCTGGGGGCCATGGAAGGATTCTACCGTAAAAATTTAAGATTAGTAGTTGGGATGAAAAATCATGTATTATATTTTAAAGCAGAACCAGAAAGCAATGTGCAGCCTCCTAACCACTTTTTCTGCTCTCCATTTATATATATTTATTTGGCTGTGCCAGGTCTTAGCAGCATGTGGGAAACCTGGTTCCCTGACCAGGGATTGAACCTGGGGCCCCTGCATTAGAAACCCAGAGCCCTAGCCATGGGACCACCAGGGAAGTCTCTGGCCTCCACTCTTGCTACCTTCAAATTCAATCTTCACAGAGCTGGCTGGACTAAATATCCAAAAGCAAAACTTGTATGCTCCTCATTGCCTACAAGAGCAAATCTAAACCTCTTAATTTGGCCCACAAACCCTCCACGATTCTGTTGGTATCTCAAAACTACCTCTGCTGAGGAAACCAGAATTGAAAGAGACA
>SJYA01013982.1:0-10690 GCA_006410615.1 Neotragus moschatus
AGGATGAGATGGCTGGATGGCATCTCGGACTCAATGGGCGTGAGTCTGAGTGAACTCCCGGACATGGTGGTGGACAGGGAGGCCTGGCATGCTGCAACTCATGGGATTGCAAAGAGTCGGACAGAACTGAACAACTGAACTAACTAACTAACAAGGGGTAGGTGGCTTCCTAAAGAGCTCCTGGTTCATCTGAAGGAAGATGCTGTTGCCATTGTTAACATCCCAATCACTTCCAGCACCTCGGGGACATGATCACCTGGATTGTACCCTGAATTATGATCCCCAGTCTGACTTTCTGCTCTAGTGAGTTCTTAGCATCCTACTTATTATCCTTAGGCCAAGTTCAGGATGCATGTATCTGAGACCCTGAAAGCAAAGCTTTCAAAATGAGTCTTCCTGGGAGTCCCATGGTAGTCCAGTGGTTAAGACACTGTGCTTTCACTGCCATGGCCCAAGTTCAATTCCTAGTTTAGGAACTAAGGTCTGACAAGCATGTGGCTAAAAAGAAATCTGAAATAAAAAATTTTTTAAAGATAAGCATTCCTAACACTGGACAAGCTATAAGTCATTGAGATGGCTAGGATGGTAAGTCAGAGTTCCTGAGATAAAACATCACTCTGTCCTTTATGCTTTGTGTGAACATGGGCACATTACTTGACATTCAGTGTCCTCTCTTCTGAAATGAGGACAATATTGTGATTATAACTTTGAAAGTCAATCAAAGAAATAAGAGTGATATTACACACAAAGTGTTCATAACAGTTTCTGATATGAAACTTTTTTTGAGTAGTTTCTATTGTTATTATTGTTTGGTGCTCAGTCGTGTCTAACTCTTGAGACTCATGGACTGTAGCCCACCAGGCTCCTCTCACCATGGGATTCTCCAGGCAAGAATACTGGAGTGGGTTGCATTTCCTACTCCAGGGGATCTTCTCGACTCAGGAATAAAACTCATGTCTCTTGTGTCTCCTGCACTGGCAGGAGGATTCTTTACGTCTAGCATCACCTGGGAAACCCTACTGTTACTAGTACAGTACTGGTAATGCAGGTGCCTCCTCACCAACACTGCGAATCCTTAGGATGAGGCCCTGTTACTGCTACTAGTACTGCTATAGAGGATGAGCTCCACAGTTACCAGGCCCTCAACTCCCCTCTTCTCTGCCGTCAGCACCGAACAACAACCAACCTCCTAAAAGAGGGGCCAAGCTCTACCAGTTGCCTCTTTACACGGTCCCCAAGCCTTCCTGGATTCCCAGCAAGAAGTATTACTGGGTTGGACAACTTTGAAATCAACGCTTCACCTTGCCCTCACTAGACACTGAGGTATCTCAGTGGTCAGAGCCCTCTCTAAGGTGACACTCTGCCCCACATACTTGTCCCAACCCTCTGGCCAATGGCCAACCCACATTTGTTATCAGCGAGAATTCCACCCCCCAGAACCACCCAGTCACCTGGGAGCTGACAGATTTTCCGTCTCTCCAGTTTTGTGGGGTGGACTTCACCTGCCCAGCACAGTGCCCTTCAGTCCAGCACAGCCTTTAAACAAGAGCCACGCCGCCCACCTGTAAACCACCTGGCCCACCCACTTCACCCCAACAGAATGGACTGACGACAGCTCACACCTTCTCCACCTAAAACACCCCTTTCTCAGCAACTGCATCTTCCATCCCTCCTGCCCTCACACACTAACAGCCCGCCCGTGTCCCTAAGGCAGCACTCAGGGACCACGGAGAGCACGAGCCGCCCCAAGCGGGGTCTGCAGCAGACCCCCAGCAGGCTCAGCCAGAACAGGGGGCTGACGGCACTGTGTCCCCAGGTGGCCTGCCCTCTGGGGGATCTTGACCCAGGATCTTCAGAGTCATGGAGGTTACTGACCTCACTGCTTTCTGCCTCTGGTTTTCCCTGCACATCCCCTCCTCCCCCCTCTGCCAATGCCAGGCTCCAAGACTCCCCCTTCAACCAGCTATCCACCCCCACACCAGGACAGAACCCAGCATGGCTGGTGCACAGATTCTCTGCAGTTCATGGTGAAGACAGAGCTCTTCCCCACAGGGGTTTTGGCCTCAGTGACCTGGCCTACGGGGAGGGGCAGCCCAGGGAAGGGTGTGCTTTTGGGAGCTCTGGGCAGCTCCAGCTCAGATGCAAGGCTCCAGGTTCTATTCCACAGGAAGGGGAGGGGTGATGATCTCTGCTTAAGAAACTATTTATCAGATGTGACCTGGGCAAGTTACCAATCATTTGCTGAGCACCTGTAAAATGCCTTATGTTCCTGGGGTTGGGTCCAAGTTTACTTCCTCCAAACCACATATTCCTTGAGGTTGTGGATCTTCTTTTGGTCAAGGATCACTTTTAGCATTTGTATCAAATGCTGAGCACCAATATTGCCCTAATATGGTATAAAGTGTCTTTTCTTTTCAGTGCCGCTCTTCCACGACACTATTTTTTAATCCATTAAAAGGAAGACAGTTAATCTCCCAGAGGTCCAGTCGTTTAAACACCTGTCTGTTCTAATGATAAACACAGCTGCTGAGTTACATCACGATTTCTCGGCATTTTATCCTCTGACCTTAAACTACTGGCCTCTTCCCACCACAGGTCCTGTTCGTCTCAGCACTGATCCACATATAGTGCACAGCAATGCACAGCATGTAGAAGATTTTACCTCAAGAAGTATAAAAATTCCCCAAATTAAATAGGATTTCCAGTAACACTTGATGATCGCTCTTGTTAAAGAAGGCTCCTGCGCATCTTTCTCAGCTCTCTTCACTTCTTGATCCCAGTACCTGTGATGAGAAGCAAAGCACAGTCAAGAGCACCAGGGGCGGGGCGGGGCGGAAGATAAGGAAGCAGGAGAGTGGAAGATCCAGGGCACTCTGCGGCTGTCCCATAAATGCTGGCTAACTGTCCACAGGGCTCCTGAAAGATGAGCGGTGCAGACTAAAGCCACAGAAAAGCATGCCTTAAGGGAAAAGTCCATTTTGGGAAATGGGTTCCTGCCATACGGTGCTGGATTCACAGGTCGTAAGCAGCTCAGGAGGGCAGACATCCTTCTCCAGGGACCCCACCTCAGGCTCCAGGGCCATGGCTGCAGGCTCCCTCCACTTCCACAAGTGCACAGAGAACATGGGCTCCCCAGCCTGAGGGCCTGAGTGTGCAGAGTCAGAGGGAGGAGGCTTAGAAGAATTCAGAGGAAGACAAAGCCCCCCCTCCCCAAACCTTTACCCCTATGTGGAAATTCTCATTCTCCTCCCCTTCTCCCTGCTGCCTGTGCTCACCCTTTCAGCTCTTCTCCAAGGTGCTGGGAGCAATCTTCTGGAAGCACCGAGTACATGTCATCTTCTTCTAGTCTCCGTTTGTGACCAATTTTAAACAAGGGGTTTAGCCACCTGTGAAAAATTAAGAAAAATGGAGAGTGGCATATACACAAATTACACATGCTCGTATAACTAAATCCTACATTCATGAGCTTTGTTTAAAAAAAAATGAAAGAGATGAAAGAGGAAGAATCAATACCATGAAAATGAATATACTATCCAAAGCAATCGACACGAGCCCTATCAAACTACCAGTGGAATTCTTCACAGAACTAAAACAAATAATTTCAAAATTTGTATGGAAACACAAAAGACCCCAAAAAGCCAAAGCAATCTTGAGAAAGAAGAATGGAACTGGAGGAATCAACCTTCCTAACTTCAGACTATACTACAAAGCTACAGTCATCAAGGCAGTATTACTGACACAAAGACAGAAATATAGATCAATAGAACAAAACAGGAAGTCCAGAGATAAATCCACGCACCTATGGACATCTTATCTTTGCCCAAGAAAGCAAAAATATACAATGGAGAAAAGACAGTCTCTTCAACAAGTGACACTGGGAAAACTGGTCAACTACATGTAAAAGAATAAAACTAGAAAATTTTCTAACACCATACACAAAAATAAACTCAAGATGAATTTAAGACCTAAATGTGAGACCAGAAACTATAAAACTCTTAGAGGAACACATAGGCAAAACACTCTCCAACATATATTGCAGCAAGATCCTCTATGACCCACCACCCAGAGTAATGGAAACAAAAATAAACAAATGCAACCTAATTAAACTTAAAACTTTTGCACAACGAAGGAAACTATAAGCAAGGTAAAAAGACAGCCCTCAGAACGGGAGAAAATAATAGCAAATGAAGCAACTGACAGAGAATTAATCTCTAAAACATACAAGGAGCTCATGCTACTCAATTCCAGAAAAATGAACAACCCAATCAAAAAGTGAGCAAAAGTCCAAAATGGACATTTCTCCAGAGAAAACATACAGATGTCTAATAAACACATGAAAGAGGCTCAACATTACTCATTAATAAAGAAATGCAAATCAAAACCACAACGAGGTATCATCTCACTCCAGCCAGAATAGCCATCATCAAAAAGTCCACAAACAATAAATGCTAGAGAGGATGTGGAGAAAAGGGAACCCACTTACACTGTTGGNCTAATAAACACATGAAAGAGGCTCAACATTACTCATTAATAAAGAAATGCAAATCAAAACCACAACGAGGTATCATCTCACTCCAGCCAGAATAGCCATCATCAAAAAGTCCACAAACAATAAATGCTAGAGAGGATGTGGAGAAAAGGGAACCCACTTACACTGTTGGTGGGAATACAAATTGGTACAACCACTATTTCTGGAGAACAGTGTAGAGATTCCTTAAAAAACTGGGAACAGAACTGCCATACGATACAGAAAATCACACTGCTGGGCATACACACCAAGGAAACCAGAACTGAAAGAGACACATGTACCCCATTGTTCATTGCAATACTATTTATGATAGCTAGGATATGGAAGCAACCTAGATGTCCATCAACAGATGAATAGATAAGGAAGCTGTGGTATATATACACAGTGGGATATTCCTCAGTTATAAAAAGTAACACATTTGAGTCAATTCTAATGAGGTAGATGAACCTGGAGCCTATTATACGGAGTGAAGTAAGTCAGAAAGAGAAAGACAAATACTGTATATTAATGTATATATATGAAATTTAGAAAGATGGTACCAATGATCTTATATGCAGGGCAGCAAAGGAGACACAGATGTAAAGAACAGACTTTTGGACTCAGTGGGAGAAGGCAAAAGGGGGATGATTTGAGAAAATAGCATCAAAACCTGCAGATGACCATATGTAAAACAGATGGCCAGTGCAAGTTTGGTGCATGAAACAGGGCACCCAAAGCTGGAGCTCTGGAACAACCTAGAGGGATGGAGTGGGGAGGGAGGTGGGAAGGGGGTTCAGGATGGGGGGACACATGTATACCTGTGGCAAATTCATGCTGATGTATGCCAAAAAACATCACAATATTGTAAAGTAATTGTCCTCCAATTAAAATAAATAAATTTTTAAGACAAGAATTAGATATGTGTTTACACACACATACACACATACATATACACTCTAATTTTATACACTGAGAGGCCCTGGAAGCAATGACATACTGGTAGCAAAGAGCATTCCAGCCCTCAGACCTTGGAGTTCTGCTTTTTAACCTACATAGTCACATTTTATTTTTTCTTGTGGTGAGAGTTTTTAAGATCTAATCTCTTAGCAGCTTGCAAATATACAATAGAGTATTATTAACTCTAGTCATTGCACCAGACATTGCATCCCTATGACTTATTTATTTTATAACTGGAGGTTTGTGCTCTTTGGCCCCCTTCACCCAGATATTGACTTTTTAAAACTCTTCTTCCCTAAAAAGGACCAATACTCCTTGAAGAAATGGCTGGCTCCAAAGTTGGGGCAGTTTATGTAAGTACCTGATAACTAGCTTTTTTAATTGCAATATAAATGCCAGACATTACACTTTGGAGACATCCATATCAAAGACAGCCAACTCCAGTGAACACGTGCCAGTTACACTAAAGAGTCAGGCCACCCCACCCACGAAGTTCCCGCTTGTAGAAAGCTCTGGTTGACCTGATAACAAACCATCTCACTGACTGCTTACTTCTCCCTTCTCACATTTTATTTCCAGCTCTTATGTTTTAAATTCACCAATAAAGAGTAAACCTTCAAAATCCTAGACACCCCACCCTCAAACCCAAAAAGGCAGGATCTCAAGTCCAGACTTACTCACAAGCCTNAGCTCTGGTTGACCTGATAACAAACCATCTCACTGACTGCTTACTTCTCCCTTCTCACATTTTATTTCCCGCTCTTATGTTTTAAATTCACCAATAAAGAGTGAACCTTCAAAATCCTAGACACCCCACCCTCAAACCCAAAAAGGCAGAATCTCAAGTCCAGACTTACTCACATGCCTTTTCTCTATTCGGATCTCATGTCACCCCAGGGGTGTCCTGTACTCTCTACGACATGTGAGTGAGTAATACACCTTGACAATTCAAAGTTCCCTAATGGTTGTTGCTGACGTGTCTCACAATCATAAGAACCACAGGAATCAATCCAGCTACAACATTGGCTCCAAAAGGAGAATTTCTGTGGGGGCTGCTCTGACTAATATGAACCCTGGTGAGCAGAGGCCCAGGAATTCCCAGAAAAAGCCTACAGGCTGAGACCTACAGGCAGAGAAAGTCCAAGATGGGACAACTTGCACCATAGAATAAGGAAACCCTGAAAGAACCATGAGAAGCCAGGTTGAATGGCTTATGCTAGACAAATCTGGGATACATTGAGAATCAAAACAAATAAATGGCAATGAACCAAAACAGATTAAATAATAAAAAGATCTATGNACAGGCAGAGAAAGTCCAAGATGGGACAACTTGCACCATAGAATAAGGAAACCCTGAAAGAACCATGAGAAGCCAGGTTGAATGGCTTTTGCTAGACAAATCTGGGATACATTGAGAATCAAAACAAATAAATGGCAATGAACCAAAACAGATTAAATAATAAAAAGATCTATGAATCAGTACTGCTACATGAACATGAGAGAGGAATGCTCTTGCAAACAGACACAAATAAACATAAGGGGAGCGATGGAATCAGAAATTATTAATGGGAGTTAAAACCAGTGGGTGAAAGTTTGATGTGGAAGATGGTATCCATATAATCTCAAATTCTCTCTCTGCAAATAACTTATTATAAAGGGAAGAAAAAAAGTAAATATACACAGGATAACCCCCAAACTCTGTTCAAATCCATTAGGCATTATTTAAATGGCAATAAAATATAGAGATAGCCCAAAGATTAACACCATTTTCCTGACCTTGCCAGGGTAAGGAAATTTTCAAGTTGGGACAATAATAACCTGTGAAAGCAGAGATCACATTTTTTTTTAATTCCATTATTCCTAGGAAAATATTTTTTTAGAGTTGATGCTCAAGAATTATTTATTGAATGCATGAAATTTCCATAAATCATTAAAGAAGCAGTAAGAGAGACTGAGCTTCAGCTTTTGCAAACTCTGGTAGGTTGGCACCTCCAAAGAGCCCCAACCCAGGATCAGAAGACTGGATCCTAATCCCAACAGTGGCCCTGAGGACCAAGGGCCTCAACTGTGCCACTCCTTCCACTTCTCCACTCCAGGTCAGCATTTCAATGATGCTTAATATGCCTTAATATGTCTCAATTTCCTTCCAAAACAAAAGTATAAGTCTGTGAGCTTTAGCACTAAACAGGTTTGAAACATGTTAGGCCATTGACGCTACAGTTGATCTCCACAGAAAACACCAGGGAATTAGCACTGGAACATGCTGAGATGATGACACTCTGCCCCCACACTAGTGCAGGATGAAAAGAGTTCTGGAAATTGTTTGCAAAATAACGTGAATGTACNTGGAACATGCTGAGATGATGACACTCTGCCCCCACACTAGTGCAGGATGAAAAGAGTTCTGGAAATTGTCTGCAAAATAACGTGAATGCACTTAACAACACTAAACCATATGCTTAAAAATGGTCAGGATGGTAAATTGTGTGCTGTGTGCATTTTCCACAATTTTAAAAAATGTAACAAGAAAAAGTTGCACACGATGCACCTCGTTTGGAAATCTTCCTGTGTTAGAGTCTAGGCTTTGTCACTTTCTGGTTGTAGGACCATGAACTAGCCACATAATGTCTCAGTACTGGCCTCTGGAAACTGAGGAGAACATGTGGAGATAACACCTCCCAAGGCTGC
Source organism: Neotragus moschatus (assembly GCA_006410615.1). NCBI lineage: Eukaryota > Metazoa > Chordata > Mammalia > Artiodactyla > Bovidae > Neotragus > Neotragus moschatus. The sequence continues at coordinate 8,153 of SJYA01013982.1, forward strand.
TGAGGGGATCACCTGAGAAGACAGTGTTGCTCTAAACAGGACAACATCTCACCAAACAAAGATCAGCTGTCACCATGACAGAGACCCTGAGTAATCCTATTGGGCCCCAGTAGAAAATCTCTGATAATTGACAGAGGCAGTTACAATGGCAGAGCCCTACAAGAAGAACGAAAATGCTGCTTCTTTCCTGGCAAGGACTCAGCAGTGAAAAGCCATGGACTCTTTGTTTAACAGACCTCCCAACTTCCTTTTCCATCTATGAGAGTGATCTCCTTTGGAGACTTGCATGTGAATCTCCACAGCTGTAAACCTCAAACTACAATACTCTGCTGATCCCATAAGCCTGTCTCTGCTGGAGAAATATCTGATACCCTATTTGTTTCATGTCAACAGAGAGAAAGGGGGTAAACATGATCAGGGGACCCCTGGAAGACTCAGAAAGGCAACTTATTCCCTTGACACATCTGAATGGATTTCTAGTTGACACTTCTCAGGCTGATGAAAGGTAGGACTATAAAGATCAAAAAAAATCAAGAAAAAACTACAAGAGATAAATTTGCTAGGCAGTTGAGGTTGCCAGAAGGACACACCACACCTCTGGAGTGTTCTACATCTTGCTTGAGGCTGTCGTTATTGTGTAAAATTACCAAATCTCATCAAACTAAAGACTTACAGGGAACAGGTCAAGGCCAGAGAAAGAGCCCTGGAGAGCTCACCTAGCCTCCATCTACAACATGTGGTCTCTGACTTAATGAAGAATAAGTAGTGGTATTCTGAAAATGGTCCCAAGGATCCTAGTTTGAAATTAGACATTTCTATGCATTCACAATCATTAGTTACTGACAGTCTAACAGGACCAACCTCCCTAAACGATCTCATCACTTGGCCAGTTCACATCCCCCCTCAGCTTCTCTAGCAAGAATCTCTGGAGAGTCTGACTTGACATCAGTGAGTTTCCACATCCACACTCCCTCTGCAAGGGGACAGTTTACTGACTGAGATGTGGCCAGTGTCAGTGAAGTGAAGATGTAACCACTCCATGATGGCCAAGTGCATCTGGTCAAGACCCTGCTCCACCCTCATCTCTGGGGACAGGCCCTGCACCAACCCCCAACCTGCTGGCTTCTGGGATGAGGGGGGAGAGAAATGCAAAGCACTCCCCCAGGGCTGCAATTCAGGACAGTGGGGACATTGCAAAGGAGAGTCTCAGCAGACTAGACATGGTTCCAAAATTGTGCCACTGATTTCCAACAGTGGGAAAAAGAATCATTCAATAAACATGATAGGAATATGGGCTGTTTGGAAAAATGGGGTCTATCTTATACCAAATACTAAAACCAAAAATGCTAGTTGTCTTTATTGTTAGAAATTAAATAAGAAAAGAGAGCCCAAAAAAAGACATTATGAAAGCAATAGGAGAAACTAAAAGAAAAGTTCCATATAAATATATCTAATTTAAAACCTCTAAAGAACAAATGAAAATCTGAAAAAGTATTATATGCACTATTGCAAATTATTCAAATATAGAAAATGCCTCATGGGAAAAAATGTCTATGAAGAGACAATTCAAAGACAAATAGTCAATAGACATAAAGTTACAATTCTAAAAATAAAATAAATTCTTATTAAAACTGATATTGAACTTCCTTGATGGTCCATTAGTTAAGAATCCATCTGCTAATGCAGGGAACAGGTTTGATTCCTGGTCCAGGAAGATTCCACGTGGCATGGCGCAACTAAGCCCATGAGCCACAACTATGGAAGCCCACTCTCCCTGGAGCCTGTGCTCCATAACGAGAGAGGCCCATGCACCACAACTAGAGAGTAGCCGCCGGTCACCACACAACTAGAGAAAAGCACGAGAGCAGCAATGATGGCCCAGCGTGGACAGCAATAAATAAATAACTGCTTGACATTTTTAACCTCAGGCCTATAAAAAATGTAATTCAGGTACTCACAAATAGCAATGAAATAGCACACAAGCAGCTTTTAAGTGGGCAAACCTGATGGAACAGAATTCAGCTTTCACCAGTTACTCTACTTCTAAGAAACAGCCAAATTATCAATAAGTGTACGTGGCTAACAGAAATAAACTTTTATTCATTTATTCTTCTCCTGTAGTTTTAACTTTATTACAGAAATAGTAAAGCATATGTTATTTTCTAAAATCCACAATAATTACGTATAGCCATAATGCATGCCGTTTTTTGACCCAAAGTTCCATCTGTGCTTTGAAAACACTAAAACTCCAGTGAGATCATTTGTATAAACACAATAAGCTAGTTACTGGCATCATTTGCAAGTTTAGAAAGCAGGTGAAACACGAGAAGAAAAGCACCCAATGAGAAGATGAAAACTCAGTTTTTCTCTACAAGGCGGACTTTGTCTCTGGGCAGTACTTCCTGCCTGGGCTCATGTCAGCTTTCCCCAGGTCAGTGAGTGGGGAACACAAAGAAATCACGAGAGTAACTCAGACTTTATGTACAGGCTGGAAATTGTGGTCAACAACTAACTTCACAAAGTCCAGACCCCTTTTAA
>SJYA01013983.1:0-10689 GCA_006410615.1 Neotragus moschatus
GTGCCTATTTTTCTTGAGGAAAAAAAAAATTTCTACAGGTCTAAAGTACAGGAACTAGCCATCAATGGATACTGCTGAGCAGATTTCATTGTCCTACAAATAACAGCATGATTTTGTATTTTATTATTTTAAAAATTCTTTATCCAAAAGTATCTATGTATTTAATTAAGAAGTAGAGATGTTCCTTTGAAATCGATTTCCTCCTGTAGCAGACAAAATTTATTTTTAACGAAACTTGAAACCAATTTCTTCAGTGATAAGATAAAGACCTAAACAAGTTCTGATCTCATATTAAGTACTGAAAAGATTTCATAAGTTGCCACACGCACTTATAAATGTCAACGTGTAAAAATAAATCTGTGAAGTGCATACCCTTTAAACTCGATATACTTACTATAGGCAAGATTTCACTTACAAGTTGGACCTGTAGTCAATGCTTAAAATAAAGAAGTGCTCAAACTAAAAAAACATACAAAGGAAAAGGGGGGCAAGGGAGTGCATGTTCAAAATACAGGAAAGAAAGGAAAAGGAAATGCTGAGAAGCACTTGAGGTACAGGACCATTGAGAAGCAAGATTTTTTGGGGTCTCTGATTTTCTTCCTGGATGACAAAGTTCACCATGAAGAACAGCCACTGTCAACTGAGTCCTCTCCTGGACAGGTCAGCATCTGAAGCCTTATGCCATTTTGAGATTAACAAGCTGAAAAACAAGCCTTCTTAAAAGGCACTATACTTTCTATGTATGATAACACATGATTAATAGGTCTGCTTCCCCTGTAGCTCCTACACAATAGCCAAAACAAAAAAATACCAATTTGTGAATTATATAACAACCTTCAGTGCCTTGACCGCTGGCTACAATGATGATTCACAGCACAGACAGCTCACCTGGAAATTACTGGGCTGTAATTAGACCATTCCTATCAATTAACAGTACATCATTCGTATTCTCCCATAGCTGAAATAAAGTCTATAAATAGGTACACACTCCAAATAACTGATGAACACCTTTTAGTGGAACCTCCCAAGTCCCGAATTTTCCTAACAGTTAACTCTCTGTTCACTGATAAGCCTCGTTCTCTGAAGATTTTCAAGTTCGCGCTTGCTACTCATTTCACTCTGCGGCTTGTGGATCACCCATTGCTGTATTTTCAGAGACTGAAGCTAATTTTAATACTGATGTCACCTGGAAAATGTTGGACAACCAGCTGTGCTCCCGCCTTCCTTCAGGACCCCACCCCCAACACAGATACCCACGGCAGAATGCACTCACTGCAAGTAACAGACATTTGAATGCCGGCTTTCTCAAGAACTCTTCCTCTATATGAGCAGAGGTGATCGAGAGGTANCCTTCCTTCAGGACCCCACCCCCAACACAGATACCCACGGCAGAATGCACTCACTGCAAGTAACAGACATTTGAATGCCGGCTTTCTCAAGAACTCTTCCTCTATATGAGCAGAGGTGATCGAGAGGTAACTCACCCATGAAAGCCGTAAGGGTTTCAGCTGCATAAACAACAGCTTTTTGAAACAAGGTCCAAGATTCCCTACAGAGCGTCCTAAAAAGGCGCGAAGCACAGGCCCTTCCGAGATGGTCAGAAGCCCTGTCCCAGCGCGGGTCTTGGGAAGGAGTCGGCATTGTGCTCACCCCCTCCCGGGCCAGGGGCCACAGCAGGTTCAGGTCAGCTTTGGGGCGCGGCAGGACACTGCGGCAAATGCCCGCAGAAAGAACCGCCGCTGGAGGAGAGTTAAACACACCTTTCATCCAAGGAACCATAGGTTTGCAGAGCTGGCATGCTCCCCAGGGGTCAGGTCAAACCCCTTTTTTCTGGGTGGGGAAAAGGGTCAGAAAGTTTCAGGATTCTGCCTGTGGTTCACTGGAGAGCAAATGAAGGACCAATCTACCCCTCTTCTACTGGTACAAACTGCTCTCTTCACCTTCTGGTCTATTTTATTAAAACCTTTATTCAGGGAGGGGCCCTGGCAGACTGAGCCATCTCTAATATGAAGGTAGAGAAGCTTTCTGTAGGTTGGCATGAAAAGAATAAACCAGAAATGAAACGAAGAGCTCCCAAACAAGATCACTTCGGCTTCGCCCAGGGATTGGCTATGGAATGCCCCAGCGATGCTCCTGTTCCAAATACTCTGCTTAAGTGCCGTGCTGTTTCCTTATAACTGGGGACTTAGTTTCCATCAGTTGTTCAGTCCTCATGTACTTCCTTTCTCACTCACTGTGATATTAATACTTGACATTTCCTTAGAGACACAACTTTATATTTCTATAGTCATTTGGCTTGGTTCCTCAGAAAATTTAAGCTACGGCATTAAGAGATTCTCTGACTCATTTGCTTGCCATCAGTTAGAATTACTACTAACTATGGCTTGTTATCAAAGCAATACTGAAATCATATTTGTTTAGAACAATAAAAAAGTACAATTAAGAAATATATAAAATAACATTCATTTCCATCCTGGAAGTGGGCATGTCTCCTGGCATTAAAATACATTTACAATATGTTACGGATTTGAAGTCTCCCCTTCTTTAAATCATGTGTGATAGCTCTGCATTAAGAAGAGAAGAGTGTAATAATATTAAAAGATGTTCCTATGTAAGGTAAATGGAGTATTCTAATAGAAATTTGAACAGCAATTATATAAAGTCTAATACTTGATATAGGCAACAACAGATAAATGTAACTAACAGAAGCGCACTGATTGCTGAACACACAGTTTGTTTTCTGTCACTGGCATACAGAGTCCATTTAACTTAAGTTTACCAGTTTAAATACCAGTAATTAAAATTTTGGTAACGTTGGATGCAATCGTCTTAAACAGAGTATATGGAACGTGGGTTAATATTTAACGATTCAGTATATTATTGTTATTGTCAACACTGAGGTTGGGTACTGAACTAGGCTATGACCCAGGCTATGATTCCTTTACGATGTGGATGAGGCAGGGGTCAAGAGGGCATCTGCTCCGACACTAAACGGCCACAGACTCCGGGCTTTGTGAGGCCTCAGGACTGATTTCTGTAGATTTTCTCTAGTATTGCGTGCTTCCGGAATATAGACAGCAGAGCCCACAGCTAAGAATAAACGTAGCTGTTTCTAACTGGCTATGAGTCGGGCTACTTGATTCACACATCTTTGGAGGTAAGGGGAAAATACGAGAAAAAGTTCTGGGTAGGAACCCGAAAGGCTCTCTTAGGAACCTAATGAGCGAGGTGAAGTGCTGGGCAGCCCCTGGAGGGGAGGGCGCCGGCACGGCCCCGGCGCCGCGCACACCGAGAGCCGGTCTCACGCCCTCCGCCTCTCGCAGCGGACACGGGCCCTGGCTGCCCCAGACGTCCTCTCTGCCCCTCCCCCTTCGGGGCTCTGCTTTGTGCTCCGCAGTGATATGCAAGCCTGGTGACCTGCCTCCTCGGAACCAACCGCAGGGGTGAAAGCTGGGACAGGCAGGGCCCCGGGTCCCAGGCCCGCCCCTTGCCAGCGCTCTCCTAGCCAGAGGCACCACTGCGCAGAGTCGGCAGAGACCTCGGTCTACAGGCCTCACACCACGCTTGGGCGTGACCACGACTCAATGCAAGCACACCGAGGCAGAAGTGTTAAGAAAGTACTTTAACAAACTAGCTCATAAAAAGTTCTTAAGAACAGTACAGTATCTGAAATTCCCACTTAAAAACAATCTAACATGTTTTACAGTTGAGTTTTGCATTAGTCCCTCGGACTAGGCTGGTGGTTCCTCGCAGTCCGGTGAGGAAGGCCCAGGCTCTGGCGCCCTCCCTTACCTCTGTTCAGCTGCACCGGCATACTTTCCGACTTCATCAGCCGCTGCTGCTGCTGCTGCTGCTGCAGAGCGTGCCTGGGGGCCTCCGCCAAGGCCCTGGAGGGAGCCGCCGCCGGGGAGGCGGCAGCGCCACTGCCCGCCGCCACGGGGCCTCCTGCACCGCCCGGGGCCGCCGCGGGAGAAATCAGCTTCCTTCCGAAGTTAATCAGGCTGTTCGAGACCTTATTTATATTTAGGGGAGCGCCTTTGGAATTGGTCCTGTAAAAAAAATACGTGGAGACACGTTATTTAAATTAAAGAACAACTCTGTTCTCTAACATCAGAATATCTCATCTTCTGTTGATACAAACACATAGCTGACGTGCTTTGAAAAGGGCCATTTACGAGATCAGGTACACAGAGTGAGGTAATGAAACTTAAAGTGACCACAGAACAATCCAACTGCAAGACTTTTGAAGATGTGGCTTGTGGAATTTTTTTTTATTATTCCTTTATTCAACAGGGCCTAACAGTGCCAACACTGTACCTGTCTGAAACACAGCTCCCCTCCTGGTGAGTCTAGGCGAGAAGTACACTCGTTATGCTGCCATGGAAGTAGGTGGTGATGGAAGGCTGTGAGGCGGGCTCCGAAGGGGCGGTCAGGGCTGGGCAAGCCCGGGTGGCCGCAAAGGGGAACAAGGGGAGAACAGGTCTCCCCCAAGGCTGCATCTCCCCTGATTCTGAAACAGCAGCGTCTCTGACAGCCGTGCAGCCAGCCCATGGAGTCCATCACGGGTCAGCCCTCCCCACCTCCCCGCCTCCACACCCGCTTCCTGCAGCCCTGCTTCCCTTTCCCGACACACCAAGTTTTCCTGGTCTGCCCGGTGTGTCTGCCTTCTTCACTCCCCAGTGCAACAAAATGCCTTGGAGACAAGGACAGTCTCCATCCTGCCGCTGCCAGTACACACCAGGTGTTCTGCCTACCCTTGCCAAAAGGCAGACGCACCCTCTCACAGGGGCCTCGGCCCGGCTTGCCGTCCACAGGCAGGGTCCCAGTGGCCCGGCCCTCCGGAGACAGCTGCCCGCCTCATGCGCTCTCTGCTCTGCTTGTCTTCCACAAGCACACCACTTGCCGCGCGTGTACTCCTGTGCACACACGTTTGTAGCCCTTCTCTGAACGCTCATTCCTTCCTGGTCTCGCCCTCCTCACAGAGCGTCTCAGTGAGGTTTCTGTGCTGCAGTTCGGCCCACTTGGTGTGGCTATGGTCCCCGCTCTCAGCCCACCCCTGAGGTCACAGTGACCACGCTGCAGGGCCCAAGGGCCCCCCTCCAAGCTCCCCTCCTGCTCACAAAGGCCTTTCCTGGTGACCAGGGCTTGCCAGCGCCGATGCTCAGCCTGGCAGAGAAAGGACACCAAGTCAACAGCTGTTAAAATGAATGATTACTTCCCAAATGAGTCACGGCTTTAAGTATCTTGGGTCTATTATCCGGAGGACCAGTTAGACTATTTTACTATTTTACGTTGTGTGTCAATATCAGTATGTAATCCAATCGTTAACAGAAGCTTATTTTCTCACATTTAGCTTTGTTTTCACAAGAGTAGGAAAGAGGAAATCAAATCTGAGAGAGCCACTTGTCATGATTTTAGTCACCTTAAAGTTTCCCATCATTTCCTCTTCTCAGGTCTGCCTGGCAGCACGTACACAGTAATTCTCCCACGTTCCATGTGACAGCTGTATCCTTGCCATCACTGCTGCCGTTCCGTGGCTGAGTGGGGTCTGACCCTTTGTGGCCCCTTGACCGCAGCGTGCCAGGCTTCCCTGTCCTTTACAGTCTCCCAGAGTTTGCTCAGACTCATCTCCGTTGAGTTCGTGATGCTATCTAACCATCTCATCCTCTGTCACCACCTTTGCCTCCTGCCTTGCCCTCAATCTTTCCCAGCATCAGGATCTTGTAGACGGAGCTCTCAGTGGAGCAAAAACTGTAAAGAGTAGCACTGCACAGGAACCTGGAATGTCAGGTCCGTGAATCAAGGCAAATTGGAAGCGGTCAAACAGGAGATGGCAAAAGTGGGCATCAACACTCTAGGAATCAGTGAACTAAAATGGACTGGAATGGGTGAATTTAACTCAGATGACCATTATATCTACTACTGCGGGCAGGAATTCCTCAGAAGAAATGGAGTAGCCATCATAGTCAACAAAAGAGTCTGAAATGCAGTACTTGGGTGCAGTCTCAAAAACGACAGAATGATCTCGGTTCATTTCCAAGGCAAACTGTCCAATATCACAGCAATCCAAGTCTATGCCCCGACCAGTAATGCTGAAGAAGCTGAACGGTTCTATGAAGACCTACAAGACCTTCTAGAACTAGCATTCAGAAACGATATCTTTTTCATTATAGGGGACTGGGATGTAAAAGTAGGAAGTCAAGAGATACATGGAGTAAGTTTCCCCTTGGAGTACAGAATGAAGCAGGGCAAAGGCTCATAAGATTTGCCAAGAGAACACACTGGTCATAATAAACACCCTCTTCCAACAACACAAGAGAAGACTCTACACATGGACATCACCAGATAGACAACACCAAAATCAGATTGACTATATTCTTTTCAGCCAAAGATGGAGAAGCTCTATACAGTCAGTAAAAGCAAGACCGGGAGCTGTGGATCAGATCATGAACTACTTATTGCCAAATTCAGACTTAAATTGAAGAAAGTAGTGAAAATCACTAGACCATCCTGGTATGACCTAAATCAAATCCCTTATAATTATACAGTGGAAGTGACAAACAGGTTCAAGGGATTAGACCTGATAGACAAGAATGCCTGAAGGACCATGGACAGAGGTTCATGACACTGTACAGAAGGCAGGGATCAATATCATCCCCAAGAAATGCAAAAAGGCAAAATGGTTGTCTGAAGAGGCCTTACAAATAGCTGAGAAGAGAAGGGAAGCTAAAGGCAAAGGAGAAAAAGAAAGATATACCCATCTGAATACAGAGTTCCAAAGAATAGCAAGGAGAGATAAGAAAGCCTTCCTCAGTGATCAATGCAAAGAAATAGAGGAAAACAATAGAATGGGAAAGACTAGAGATCTCTTGAAGAAAATTAGAGATACCAAGGGAACATTTCATGCAAAGACGGGCACAGGAGAGGACAGAAATGGTACAGACCTAACAGAAGCAAAAGATACTAAGAAGAGGTGGCAAGAATACACAGAAAAACTATATAAAAAAGACCTTCATGATTCAGATAATCACGATGGTGTGATCACTCATCTAGAGCCAGACATCCTGGAATTCGAAGTCAAGTGGGCCTTAGGAAGCATCCCTACAAACAAAGTTAGTGGGGTGATGGAATTCCAGTTGAGCTGTTTCAAATCCTAAAAAGACAATGCTGTGAAAGTGCTGCACTCAATTTGCCAGCAAATATGGAAAACTCGGCAGTGGTCACAGGACTGGAAAAGGTCAGTTTTCATTCCAATCCCAAAGAAAGGCAATGCCAAAGAATGTTTAAACTACCGCACAATAGCACTCATCTCACACACTAGGAAAGTAATGCTCAAAATTCTCCAAGCCAGGCTTCAACAGTATGTGAACTGTGAACTTCCAAAAATTGAAGCTGGATTTAGAAAAGGCAGAGGAATCAGAGATCAAAAAAGCAAGAGAATTCCAGAAAAACATCTATTTCTGTTTTATTGACTATACTAAAGCCTTTGACTGTGTGGATCACAACAAACCGTGGAAAATTCTTAGAGAGATGGGAATACCAGACCACCTTACCTGTCTCCCGAGAATCTGTATGCAGGTGAAGAAGCAACAGTTAGAACTGGACTTGGAACAACAGACTGGTTCCAAACTGGGAAAGGAGTACATTAAGGCTGTATATTGCCACCCTGCTTATTTAACTTATATGCAGAGTAAGTACATCATGAGAAATGCTGGGCTGGATGAAGCACAAGCTGGAATCAAGATGATACCACCGTTATGGCAGGAAGCAAAGAACTAAAGAGCCTCCTGATGAAAGTGGAAGAGGAGACTGAAAAAGTTGACTTAAAAGTCAACATTCAGAAAATTAAGATCATGGCATCCGGTCCCATCACTTCATGGCAAATAGATGGGAAACAATGGAAACAGTGAGCGACTTCATTTTGGGGGGCTCCAAAATCACTGCAGATGGTGACTGCAGCCATGAAATTGAAAGATGCTTATTCCTTGGAAGAAAACCTATGACCAAACTAGACAGCATATAAAATAGCAGAGACATTACTTTGCCAACAAAGGTCCATCTAATCAAAGCTACAGTTTTTCCAGTGGTCATGTATGGATGTAAGAGTTGGACTATAAAGAAAGCTGAGCGCCAAAGAATTGATGCTTTTCAATTGTGGTGTTGGAGAAGACTCTTGAGAGTCCATTGTACTGCAAGGAGATCTGACCAGTCCATCCTAAAGGAAATCAGTCCGAAACTCCAATACTTTGGCCACCTGATGGGAAGAACTGAATCATTGGACAAGACCCTGATGCTGGGAAAGATTGAAGGCAGGAGAAGAAGGGAATGACAGAGGATGAGACTGTTGGATGGCATCACCGACTCGATGGACAGGAGTTTGAGTAAGCTTCGGGAGTTGGTGATGGACAGGGAGTCGACTGAGTGACTGAACTGAACTGGATAGACCTCTGAATAGATAAACTAGACAGAGTTCTAAAACATAACTGATGCAGAGTTCTGCAGTAAAAATCGAAGAGCTCTATGCTTCTTCTTTCCATAAAATCTTCTCTAATGATTCTAGCTAATATTACAGGCTAGGTACGGGAGGCTTGGAATTCAGCTTTATAAAAGAAAGAGCTATTCATTTATAACACAATTAAATCTGAAAAAACATCCTTTTCCAAATGGTTTATTTTGCATTATTTCATCTTTAAAGAAATGAGCTATGTAATGTCCTTCCAAATATTGTTGAATAACAATGTTTCCTAATAGAGATAATGATACATAGTGATGACGCACTACTTGTAATTTTCAGCTGCTTCCTAAGGAAGTAAAGCCTTTCAATTGACAGACATTACAGCTCAGCAACAGGGAAGGCACTCAGTACGCTTACTGAGGAAAGGAATGAGCGACACTCATCAGTGACGGACTCAGAAGGCACTCGCCTCCGGCGCGACACTGTGCTGGGCAGCCTGTGTGCGGCCCCCTTCTCTTTGTGGGAGGGGGAAGAAGAGCTATTTTGGCACTGAAGTTCCACTGCATTCTCATTTCGCTTGTCTGAAAGTCGAGATTCATAATTCACAGATATGAAGAAGTTATAATGTTGTTACCCTTTTTTATAAACAAAAATGTACTAGTCAAATTCCCATATTGCCAGTTCTAAAATTTATATGTTGGTAAAAGTACTAAGTAACTGCTAGCGCATTATCAAGAGACTATGGTTAATGCATCTTCATTACTACTAATAACCAGGAAAAACATATAGATCAAGCTCATGCTGAGCCATTTTTCATCTGAATAGCTCTGAAAAGGGGATGAGCACGGCTATCCTTCTTTTGTGTAGTTTCTGTTTCTAACCAATTTCCCCTCATCCAGTACCCAGAGCTTCTGGAAGAGTATTTTATTTAGAAAAGAACCACTGAAGGTGACTCTGTACTTTCAAGTAGAAACAATCTTAACCAAGGTACTTCCGGGGCAAGCATGCTAAGCACACTGTCCACTGATTGTGTTTCAGGCATGACAACGTTTATGAGAAAGTTAGCCAAGACAGAGCTTAAATATTAGCAGCAGCCTTCTTCCCAAGACGTACTAAGCAATCTGCAGTAAGCACTCCTGGCTATTAAATCACGTGTGCTAAATGAATGAAAATTAATGCAGCTGTCAAGAGAGCTGACGGACAGTGAGGACCGGACTAGACTGGAGTAAAGATGAGACCAGTGCATACAGAGGCTGAGAGGGCTTGGGGCCAAGCAGACAGTGAGCACCAAGTCTCACGCGAGCCCGGTTCTGGGCAGTGTGACTGCTGCTGCTCACTGCACACTATGATTAAAGACAGTGCCATGTAAAGGAGCTGCTTCAAAACGAGCCGAGAATTCACTTTTGCACAAGCTTCTTCAACAGGTTAAGTCAGTAGCAACAGAGGCATTTTTTGGAAGATCCACGAATCCTTCAAAACACCTGTACCAGAACCTGACCTGGCTTCATGGCTGGACCCCTTTTATTGAGTTTCTGGAACTCTGGAAATGGTGACTCTTGCTGCCTCTTTTTACCAACTCGATCTCTTGCAGCCTGGCTTTGTAACCCGCATTCCATTTACTGAAAGAGCACTTAAGTTCTCCAATGCCTTTTTACTACCAGGATCATGAGCTTTTCTCATTAACCTTCTAAAAGTTTTCTAAAGCCTTTTTTGTTTTAAAAGTACTGTCTCTGTAAAAATTATTCACAACCTTTCCTTCCTGGTATCCAAATCTTGACACCACCCTGATTTATTTCCTTCTTACCTAGAGGTTTATTTTTTAAGTCTAATATTCAGTTCAGTTCAGTTGCTCAGTCGTGTCTGACTCTTTGTGACCCCATGGACTGCAGCATACAGGCCTCCCTGTCCATCACCAACTGCTAGAGCTTGGCTCAAATTCATGTCCATTGAGTCGGTGATGCCATCCAACCATCTCATCTTCTGTTGTGCCCTTCTCCTCCTGTCTTCAATCTTTCCCAGAATCAGCGTCTTTTCAAATGAGTCAGTTCTTTGCATCAGGTAGCCGAAGTACTGGAGCTTCAGCTTCAGCATCAGTCCTTCCAATGAATACCCAGGACTGATTTCCTTTAGGATGGACTGGTTGGATCTCCTTGCAGTCCAAGGGACTCTCAAGAGTCTTCTCCAACACCACAGTTCATAAGCATCAGTTCTTCAGGGCTCAGCTTTCTTTATAG
>SJYA01013985.1:0-10108 GCA_006410615.1 Neotragus moschatus
ACCTCCACCCGTTTCCAGGTCACACATGCTGTTCCTTCCGTCTGAGTACTGAACCCTTCTTGCCATTGCTCTTTCCCAGCTAGGCCCACTCCATCCTCCAGCTCCCAGCCCAAGCATCACTTTCTCAGAAAACCCCTCCCTGATTCTGAACCCCATTTGCAGTGATCAGTTCATGATGATTCATTTCAAGCCCTTTCCCCCACTAGATTCTAAGAGAGCAGGGACTATGTCCGACCCTTTCTCTCTTGTATACGCCACACCTAGTGCCTGGCATGCAGTAATTGCTCAAAAAACTACTTGTAGAAGAAATAAACCATTATTCTTCAGTACCTTAAAAGCTTCATTCTTAAAAAATGTGACTTAAGTGTGTAGTCCTGGTTTTGGATGATATTACTGGATCATATTTACAGCCTTAACACTTTGTGGCTGTGCTGGAGCCAGAGCCGCCAGGCCCAGGCCATGGACTCCCATGCTCAGGCTCCTAGGGGCAGAAGCAGCTGCTCCTGCGGTCCACGCCAGGAAAGGCAGGAGTGCCTGCTAATCCAGGTGAGCGAAGGGCCCACAGCTCTATGTCTCTGCCCCAGCTCCCAGGGTGCACAATGCTATCCCCCAACCACGGCCAGTTCTGCCTCCCTTCCTTCTCACCAGTCATGAGGACTGTGACCCCACCTTTGGGTGTGCGGTGTATGTAGGCCATGCTGCCATCTTCCAGCTGCACGGGCTGTCCATCCTCAAAGGAAAGAGGTTCTGTAATGAGAGCAATGCCTTCTTTTCTCTGGAGCTTGGGGTCAGGGAGCAGGGCTCCTTCAGTGGAGGCTGCTTGGCCTCCCTCACGTGGCAGGGGCGTCCTGGGATGCCCTCACCTTTCTGCACTGTCACTTGGTGAATGTATGCAGTGGTCCCATCCTCAAGCTGGATCACTTGCCCTTCAAGAAGCTTGTCTCCTGTGGGGGCAGAAATGGAGAGAAGTGGGCCAGGCCCAGAAGAGGACTGAGGAACACCTGCCTGCTTTAGTAGAGGCCTGTTGGAGGCATAGTCTGGATGTCTAACCATGTTACCTCACTCCCTGCCTCCCAGGTCTGGGCCTCAGAGGTACTGAGGTAGAGACATCCTGCCATGAAGAACCCTAAGCTCCCATAAGATTCCCCTTCCATCACTCACAGGAGGAGCAATTTCATTTATTATTCTACCCATGCCACACAAAGCAGGGACTTCCAACCTGGCAGTAAGCTGCTGAGATTGAACTAAACGGCAAACATAGGATTCCCTGAAATCTGGTAAGGCCCCAAATGGATCCAAATTCAGATCTGACTCAAATTAACTAAATCAAAATATGTTCCTTTGTCTCCCACTGTGGCAGTATGCCAAGACCAAGACCCTCTGATAAGGCAGTATAACTTACAGCAATGGGCTCTGGGGCTTCCCTGGTGGCTCAATGGTAAAGAATCCCTCTGCCAATGCAGGAGAAACAGGTTTGATCCCTGGTCCAGGAAGATCCCACATGCCATGGAGCAACTAAGCCCGTGTGTCACAACTACTGAGCCTGTGCTGTAGAGCCAGGAGCCACAAATGAGCCCACTTGCAGCAACTACTGAAGCCTGAGGGCACTAGAGCCCTGCAACGAGAAGCCACTGCAATAGAGAGTAGTCCCCACTCGCTGCAACTGGAGAAAAGCCTGTGCAGCAGCAAACGTGCAGCACAGCACGCCCCACCCCCACAAAAAAGCAAAGGGCTCTACAACCAGTCCAGACCTCCTGGGTTTCAATTTCAGCTCTACCTCTTAATAGCTGTGTGATCTGAGACAACTTATTTAACTTCTCTGTGCCTCCGTTTCCTCTCCTAAGAGCAAAAGGCTCTTAGATTTAGAATTAGAATTATATAGGCCTCTCCTTATGCCCAGGGAGTTTGAAAAGGAAAAGGGGTAAAGGAAGTGAGAAAGGGAAGAAGGGAGACTGAAGACTCAATGACAAGTGGTTTCTTTGTTCATTTACTTACAAGTTTCAAGACCAGACAGTCACTACTGGCTCACCTCTGCTGATGTCTACCCCTCAGAAGAATTTTCAAACTTGTCCCCAAACTCAGTTTTCTTGGGTCTGTAACTAACAGTTCTACAACCCAGCCAGAGTAGGCAAGGTGGGGACAAAGGTAGGAAGTAGGAGAGAAACGCAGCTGAGACGAGGGGAAAGCAACCCCCTCTTCCCTCCGGCCCAGCAAGCAGCAGGCTGCCCTGCCAAGGACACTAGTTATTTGGGGATCTGAAAGTATCAGCAGAGCTTCTGCTAGGAGAGTGGGTACTGCTGCAAGACAGAAAACAAGACGTCGAGAAGAGTTATTAAGGGAAAATTCTCAACCTAGAACTTCTAACAAGCAGAGACAACAATGGGGAGAGGCACGGGGTGCTGGTGGTGGGGAGAAAAGCTGAATGTCAGGGCCCTCATACCCCACTGCAGAGATGAGTGTAGGTTCCGTTTTGCCTGGAATGGTCTTGGTGCCTTTATTCAGAGCATGTTCTTCCACTCTCCAAAGTGTCAGCTTTAAATAACACATTTCATGCTTACCCTGTTTATAGGTAAGTCTCATAACATTTTAGGGCTTCCGGCTGGCTAA
Source organism: Neotragus moschatus (assembly GCA_006410615.1). NCBI lineage: Eukaryota > Metazoa > Chordata > Mammalia > Artiodactyla > Bovidae > Neotragus > Neotragus moschatus. The sequence goes on from SJYA01013985.1 coordinate 2,608, forward strand.
GCTGGGCCCAGACAGAGCTGCCTGCTGACAGAGATGAAAGTGCACTGGTTGAGAGCATCAAAGGAGCTCACCTGCAAGATAGCTGCCTTTCAGGACAGTGAAGTTCTGGTTCCTCAAGGCCAGCTCATACTCTAAGCAGTATGAAATCTGTTGGGTGTGAGGGTGTGTGTGCATGCATGTAAGGACACACTATCTCACCAGGGAGGAGGAAGAGCACAGAGCCAGGAAGAGTGACAAGAGAAAGCTACAGACGGGGAGGTCGGAGAGGTAAAGAAGTCATCCGGACATAAGAAGGAAAGACATGAGAAAAGAGAGCGGCTTTGCAAGGCCAAGCATAGCCACGTGTTTTTTTTTTCTTTCATTCAACCACTAATTCGTAACAGAAGACTGAGGCGAGGGGAATACCCAGGTCCATAGAGTAAACGCAGCCCAATCGACAGGTCCTGAATTCTTCCATCCCGCTGAGACTGCTGTGAGAGGGCAAAGACCTCTGACGGGAAGGCTGCAGGCTTCACAAGTGTTCTACAGAAGTCCATTCTCAAGGAAACAAAGCCAGCCAGCTCCACACATCATCATATGCAAAGAGCCTATTGATGCTATTAAGGAGCCTCTTTGTTGTCATCAGGAAGCAGCCAATTTAAAATGAAATCAACAAACAATTTATAAGCTTGGGACCTGAAATACATTTTGACAATGTGCTGAAATGAAGGAGGGCAATGTTGCAATGACAGTGGAGAAATGAGGATGGTGGTGCTCACAGAGTGCAGAAAAGGCAAAATAAAGAGAAGGAACAAGGCAGTGTTTGGCCAGTGCTGTCCAAGAAAGATATGCATGCCATCTGGCGTGCCTGTAAATGCTGGCAAAAAGAAGGAGCTTGTCAGGACAGTGAGTGTCCTGGCCAGAAGGCCCTGCTCTTCAACAATGCTCTGTTCTGACTCCATGCCCCCTTGAATTTAAGTTCCTTGAGAATTTGAATTTCAGGTACATCTGAATTGCAGATAAACAGTGAAGTTTTTTTTTTTTTAGTACTTGGTGTTACTATGTTATTGCTTTTAGTATTTAATCTTATATTTATACATAGCTTTCTCATGCAGTATTTGGAACATACTTACACTACAAAATTATTGTTTATCTGTAATTAAAATTTAACTATGTGCCCTGTACATTTTTTCTGGTCATCCTAGTGGGGCCCCCTACCCTGAACCTACAGAGTATGTTGTACATGCTCAGAAGATAGTTTGATTGCTTAAACTTGCTTAAATTAAAATGAACTGATTCTAGAAAGAACTGAGAAAACTGGACAGGGAATATTTGAAAAGCAGGAAGTCACAAGCAGCACTGTGTTCATCCATGCCAGAAATATTTATGAACCTCTTACCACACATAAGGGAATCTTGGCTCCTGTAGCTAGGCTAATCTGATTTTCTAGCCTCCCTAGGTGGCATTATATTTTAGAGTTACTTTTTTATCAATCACTTTGAGATATTCTCATGCAGAGCAAGTTGTGGCAAGCATGCAAGAGGGCAGGGTGGTCGTGAGAGTCTTGGACTGGGACAGGGCAGGATTCTGTGGTCCGCAGAAATACCTTTGACAGCTTGCTGGACATAGGCCATCGTCCCATCACTGAGGGTCACCGGCTGCAGCCCCAAGCTCTCCATGGCAAACTCCTGCCCATGCACTCAGACATGAAGTTGGCTTCTTCCCAGCACCGGAGCCACAGCTGAGGTTAGAGATTTCCTTTTGCGTCACAAATCTGAGAAAATGGACAGTGTCATATTATGAGCTGCATGGCTTCCTCCTGCTGCAAGGACACACAGGGAGAGTAAATGAGGCCAGCCAAGAAGAAAAAGAAAAAGAGATGAATTCTTCAAAGTAAAGAACTATGTCGGCTTTTATTAAGAGAGTTCGAAACATACACATTTAGAATTCTAAAGACTGAGCATTCAAGAGAAACATGCCAGCTAAGCTGGTTGTAAAGTAAGATTTCATTAATCAAAACCCACTTTTAGAGACTTCCCTGCTACGCCAGAGGCTAAGACTCTGTGCTCCCAAAGCAGAGGGCTGGGGTTTGAACCCTGGTCAGGGAACTAGAAACCATATGCCACAACGGAAGATCCTGCATGCCGCAACCAAGACCCAGTGCAGCCAAGCAAATCGGTAAATAAACAGGTCAACTGTTTGTAAAGCCCATTTTCACATTCACTCCCCTAGAAGGGCAGCCCACTGCAGGGAGAAGGCCAACTCTGCTACTGCTGGTTCTCTGTGACCATTCTGACATCTCTCCTGTGCTCTCCTGTGCATCTCTCCCATCTGTTCACCCAGAATCAGTGGGGTCATTCTTTTTTGGGAGGCCATGAAGCTTGCAGGATCTTGGTTGCTTGACCGGGGAATTGATCCTAGCCCCTTTGCAGTGAAAGCACAGAGTCCTAACCATTGGACCACTAGGGGATTCCCGATGGGGTCATTCTTGATTCCTCCTTTATCCTCAGAAGTCTAGGAATATCACCATCTTATACCATACACAAAATTAATTCAAATGGATTAAAGACTGGAATTTAAAACCTGAAACCATAAAGCTCCTAGAAGAAAACTTAGGTGGTAAGCTCTTTGACACCAGTCTTGGCAATGACTTCTTTGTGGAATTTTTCACCAAAAGCAGAGGAAACAAAAATAAACAATTGGGACTAGAAAAACTGAAAAGTTTCTGCACAGCAAAGGAAACCATCAATAAAATGAAAAAGGAATCTATTAAATGGGAAAAATATTTGCAAATCCTGTATCTGATAAGGGGCTAATATGCAAAATACACAAAGAACTCAAATGACTCAGTAGCAAAGAGCCAAACACTCCAACTGAAAAAACATGCAGATGATATGAACAGACAGCTTTCTATGGCCAGTAGGTATGTGAAAAGATGCTCAACACCCCTAATCATCAGTGGAATGCAAATCAAAACCATAATGAGATATCACCTCATATCTATCAGAATATTTTATTACTAAAAAGACAAGAAAAAATAAGTTTTGGCAAGGATGTGGAGAAAAGGGAACCCTGTGTGCTATTGGTGGGAATATAAATTGGTGTAGCTACTAGAGAAAACAGTATAGAGGTTCCTCAAAAAATTTAAAGTAGAATTACCATTTGATCGAGCAATCCCACTTCTGTGCATTTATCCAAAGAAATCAATAACCTTAACTTGAAAAGATATATGCACTTTCATATTCACTGCAGCATTATCTACAATAGCCAAGACACGGAAACAATCGAAGTGTCCACTGACGGGTGAATGGATAAAGAAAGAGCTACACACACACACCGGAGAAGGCAATGGCACCCCACTCCAGTGGGGTGGAAAATCCCATGGATGGGGGAGCCTGGTGGGCTGCTGTCTATGGAGTTGCACAGCGTGTGTGCGCGTACACACACACACACACACACACACACACACAGGAATATTATTCAGCCACAAAAAGAATGGAATCTTGCCATTTCAACAACATGGATGCACCTTGAGGACATTATGCTAAGTGAAATAAGTCAGGTGGAGAAAAAATAAGCACTATATGATCTCATTTATATGTGGAATCTTTAAAAAAATGGATTCATAGATACAGAGAACCGATTGGTGACTGCCAAAGGCAGGGGTTGGGGGTAGGTAAAATGAGTAAAGGGAGTGAAAAGGTACAAACTTCCAGTTATAAAATTTAAAAGTTTTATCACAAGAAAAAAATTCTATAACTGAATATGGTGCTGGCTGTTAACTAAATTGACTATGGTGATCATTTCACCATATACAGATACTGCCTCATGCTGTACACCTGAAATGAATATAATGTTGCATGTCAATTATACCTCAACTTAATTAACAGACAGCCAAGAAAGTCAAGGTACCTAATTCCAGCTGAGTATCACCTCACCTGTTGACTAAAGAACCTCCTAATATGTCAATAAATCCTTGCCTGTTTCTCACTCAAATTGTGTCAGAATGCCTTGTTTTTAAAGTACAAATCTAAACCTACTACTTCCTTGATTAAAACTGTTCAGTGAAATAAGCAATTGGATGAATCTGTGACCAAATTACATGGCAGTTACATAAAAATTTTGCAATTTTATGTAAACATGGAATTTTATGACTTTGTGACCAAATTAAATATGTGATATTCTAAAAATAAATAAATAAAACTGTTCAGTGGCTTCCTATCACCCTAAGAATTCATTCACCTTGCAGGCAAGGCTGGTCCCCTCAGAAGTCGCAGCAGCCCTGGCCACCACATTTTCCTGGCACTCACAGTCCCAGGGTCACATGCCTATCTCTCCCTCTTTAACACATGTTGCCTACACAAGACTTCGGGCTCCAAACCCGGTTCCTGGTTCACTGCAGGCTCTCCACAAATCCTTGAGCTGTGACTTGCCAGTCCTTGTAGCAGGAAGCACTGATGCATCCGACTGGCAGCGCTCACTGTGCGTCTGCTGTGGGATGAAGTGTACCGGAGCCCTGCTCCAGGGCAAGGTTCTCTTTGCCACCCATCCATAGGATTCTCCTGGACTCGAAGTCTGCACGGCCTACTGGATTCTTACTAGCTGCCGGCTCATCTTCTCAATCAGTGCTGCCCAGCCTGTTATCACAACAGGGCACCCAGAGAGGATATTTGTATGTCACACCCCGGGTGCTGGTGCTTGAAGTCATGAGCAACCAGCTAGAGCTTTAGCAGTTCAAAGGGCTGAGTGGGTAAGTACCCTGACATAACTATAGCCCCTTTGTGACACACTGGTGGGGATGTTCTATGCTAGACTTGGCATCTCCAGTAGACTGATTCATTCCTTCTGTCCATAAACATTTACTGAATGGGCTAAGCTCTGGGGACAGCAATGCTACTGCCACTGAGAGTGAATACGGCCAGGGAGCTAACCATGTACTAGGCATTTAAGTTTGGTAACCTGTTTAATCCTCACAATGACCCTTTAATTAAATACTATTATTATCCTCATTTTACAGTTGAGGGAGTTGAAGCTCTACTCAAGATTGCACAGGCAGTGAGTGAAAGAAAAGGATTTGAATCCAGGCCACCTGGCACCAGACGAGTGCTCCTTAGTCGTCTACTCTGCTGCCTAATACAGAGTTTTTTAGCTGGAGTTTATGAACCCTGAAGCCACTTGATAACACGTTTTTGGTGTGTGAGCTTGCACATTTTTCTGAAGAGGGGAGAGTCATGACTGTCATTGGAGTCTTACAGGGATTGAAGGAGGTAAGGAACCATTGGTCTAGGTGGGAATTCCGATATATGACTCATCTTTTCTGGTCTACTCGGATCCTGGCACTGACCCCAGGGTTGCCCAGAGTCCTGATGACCCCCAACATGGTCCCTACCTCATGAAAGCCCTGGGCCTGGCCTCTACTGGACTGCTCTAGGACCTTCGACTTTCATTCTCTTAACCAGGGAGAGAAGTTCTTTGGGTGAACTGTTTTCATATTAACAGCACTGTATCATAAATAATACACCTGAGAGACCTATGTCTGAAAACAAAGCAGACTACAGGTTGAAAAGGGATTACAAAACGCGTTGTCTCAGATCTTTATGGCTGGGCCCTGTGGCTGCTGAGGCAACGGTTGGTTGAACTTAGTTCATCTGTATTCTACTGATATTTTCTGAGGAAAATCCGTGCCATGGTTAACAACACAGGCTCTGCTGTCAGTCTTGGTTCTAACTTAGACTTTGCCTCTTTCAAGCTGTGTGTCCTTGGAAAGTAACCGGACCTCTCTGAAATTTAGATGATACATCTTAAAACCAAAATGAGGATAACAGCGGCATCTTCGTCACATCTTACTGTCAGGATGAAATGCGGTCACATACATCAGCATTTAGCACAGTGAAGGCATACAGGAATAACTTGAGAAATGCTGGCTCTGGGGAAAGGGATGAAAGGGGAACCTAAAGGGATATGCTTTTGAAGCAATGAGTATTTCTGTAACAGCTAGGAGTACTGACAACAGCCTGGGATCTGCAGAAAGGCTTGTAACCTCAATTTCACCTCCTGTTGTTGCCTTTTAATCTATAAAATGAACTGTTGGCCCAAATGACCCTAAAATCCTTGCCACCGTTCATGTAATTACATTTATTAAATATACAGCCCTTAATACATGTCAGCTGCTGTTTAAAGTACTCTATACTATCTCTTTTAATCTTAAAAACAATCCTATGAGGAACTGAGTACACTATCCCCATTTTACAGCTGAGGTGACTGAAGCTTAGAGGTGGAGTAATTTGCTCAAGGTCCTAGAACAAGTTAGTGCTGAAGCCAGGATCTAAGCCAGGCTGGCTTGCCCCAGAGTCCATACCTCTTAATATCTGGTTTATTTCCTCCTTTTGCTAATCCACTGCAACACAACATCAGCTCTTAGAACACTTGAATACTGGTTGTTTAACTTTCATCTCACCCACTGCAACTTAATCCTGGTTCTTCTCAACCTGACCACATAGAAGGAGGGAACAGCTAGCAGCCACATTTCCCAAAATAACGCTTTTTAGACTCAAAGAAAACAAATCCCCACTCTTTTACATGTTCTCATGTCCAGGCTAAATATTCAGTTTTCCTCCTTAAGCCTCATAACATAAACCTTTAATAAAACAGTCCCCTCTTGCTCTCTAGCCCTTCCGGATGGCTGAATCTGCCTTCCANAAGAAAACAAATCCCCACTCTTTTACATGTTCTCATGTCCAGGCTAAATATTCAGTTTTCCTCCTTAAGCCTCATAACATAAACCTTTAATAAAACAGTCCCCTCTTGCTCTCTAGCCCTTCCGGATGGCTGAATCTGCCTTCCAACAGTGCCTGACTGCGGATGGTGAGAAGTTGCTTCTTGGCTGCCAGGCACATACAAGTGTCTGTTTGCCATTTTTCTCCCTTTCTTTTGTTAAATAATGGTCAACACTGAAACCTCCTGTGCCAGTACTACCTGGGTACTACCGCAGGGACATTGGCAATGCCAAAGAAGGCACGCCACTGCCTGAGGATGGCTGGGTCTGAACAGTTCCTGCCTGTACTGGACATTTCAGATTTGTAACTCCCGTGGCCCTCTGACAAAGGGCAGGGGGGAGCTGGGGGTGGGGGAGCTGCTATGTTTTCTTTTTGGAGGGTGTAATTTTTACCAGCTCCCTAATGGCCCCAGCTGAATGGAGAGCTAGTCTAGGGGGAGGTGTGGTGAGGAGTAAGAGCCAAGACAAAAGGTAGGGATGAAAAGGGAGACTGACACACCCAGAATTAGCAACAAGTCCAGTTCCTGTTTGTTACATTTTTAAATGAACTGAACATATTGTTGGTTCTAGTGCAGGAAATAGCTCTATGACTTCCTAATATATAAATGTGTTTCCTCTTGTAAACATAGAGTTACCAGTGAGATAACATTTAGAAAAACTTTTTCAGTTCACAACTTTTTCAGTTGTGTCCGACTCTTTGCGACCCCATGAATCGCAGCACGCCAGGCCTCCCTGTCCATCACCAAC